>ML849125.1:11437-33107 GCA_009831015.1 Picea engelmannii
CTGCAAGACATACAAGTGATATATGATGAGCCTATTCTAATGATCTATGGAAACACCAATGCTATAAGCATCTCCAAGAATCCATTTATGCATTCCAAGACCAAACATATTCCTATTAAATTCCATTTTATGCTGGAACATGTCACAAAAAAGAATATCAAGTTGGATTAGATTAGACAAAAGAACATATTGCAGACATATTTAAAAATCCTCTTCCTAGGGAGACCTTTGACTATCTTCGAAAAAAACTGGGAGTAATTTCAGGGGAATATTGTCAGGAAAAGTTACCATTTTCCATTGATGTCAAAGGGTGAAACAAAAACAATAAAACTAGAAGCATGAAGACATGGGGAGTCAACATGAAGACAATAGGACATTATAGTCATTGGGATTAGAGCACAGTTGTTTTACTAAGTTGACATTAATGCCAAAGGGAGAGATTGTTGGAAAATTGGTTTTCAATGATGTCAACCTTAGAAGAATCCCTAAAGAAAATCCTATAATCCCCTAATGGTAATGATGATGTGTCCACTTGAAGAAGCCTTGAAGGAGCCTTGACATAAATGTATATAACTCCAAAGTGGTCCCCTTATGGCATATCTTTTAAGCATGTCCCTCATAGAATGAGATAAAATGTGGTTGTTTCTACATGCCCACTTTGACTTGTACATAAATGGAGCCTGCAATATGTCCAAGATAAATATTGCAAACCTACAGATGTCCAAGATAAAAATTGTAAGATGGAGATTGTTGAAAGTATTATCTTTGATCAATTTGGATACCCTATATTTGATGGTGTTTTATCATACATGCCTAACTCAAATGGGAGCACAAGTTACATGGTTGGAAAGATTATTCTAATACCTTTCCAATCATATATGGAAGTCCTTCTAACTCCATATGAATGAGGAGATATGATTTTTTCCATCCAAAAACCCAACGATAAAATTGAGGTCTGCTCAGCTAATTTTTGTGGATAGAATTACTATTAACACAAGATAGAATTTCGCATTTTTAGTGCAACCAAAAAAGAGATCAAGCATGAGGTGTGCTCAAGGTGTTGAGGTGTCTTTCTAGTGTGCAATGGAAGGCTAAGGGATTCTCTTAAGGTATTTCTTATTCTCAAGGTATGTTATAAGGTTGTGATGTTGCTATGAGGTTGTGATGTTGTTGTATGCTCTGCTATGAAGTTGTGATGCTGTTTTGATGTTGTTGTGGGTGGATTTTGTTATTAGTGGATGTTGTCATGAATGGATGTTACCATTACTGGATGTTTTCATCAATGATTACATTTTGGGAATGATGAAATGAGGCTTTCTAGGGTTTGAAGGATTGTTTATAGAATGAAGCATGCAGGTCAAGTCAGAAGTACTCTCTGTATGAAGATATTGGATTGGTGATATCTTATTTATTTGGTGCTTAGTTGAGGAGATTGTTGTCTCTAGTAGGTTGGTGCCTACATCTTGGTGAGTTGGTGCTCAACTTAGGAGATTGGTGTCTCCAGTAAGTTGGTTCCTACTGTTGTTCCAGAGTCTGTACTTAAGGCTAAAAAGTATAGGGTCTAGGCATCCGAAAGCGAGTAAAAGATAAAAAGGGGAAAAAATCAACCCTCGGGAAAAGGGAAGCTAAGGTTGATTTCTAAGTTGTCTCTGTCTCACTTCCAAACGTTCCTGGATGTTGATATCTCATTCAATTGTGGCCCATGAACGTTTGAGCTCGACCTGGGTGATGGTGGTTTTAAGTATGGTGTCAAATAGGTTCAAAGTGATGTTGGTTTGATCCGATAGGTCGGGTTAAATGTTGGGCTATCTTGCAAAGGGCACAGTCATGGAGGAACAGAAAATGAAAATAAATTTCGAGGTTTAAAATGCCACTTCAATTTTTTGTTTAACCGTATAAAAGAGAACTTTTGAAATATGATGTTAAAGATAGAACACAAACCAAAGGCCTTCTCCCATAACTTTTTAAAGAATCATGTATGAAATGTGAGAAAACATTAAGACATCAACAATGCGAGGCTCCTATCAAGGGAGAATCTCACCCTATAAACAGAAGAAGAAAAAGGCAAGAAGTAATATGACAAAGCATAAAATATAGAAATCTAAAAATTTCACAGGTCTTGTACCTGCTGATAGCTGATATAAAGGAAAAACTGCAAGCAATTAGACGACTAAAAAATTGGTCACCACAGTAGAAGTTGCACTAAATTGTAGCTAAGAATTCATCAAAAATATATGCGAAATGAAATTTAATGTATGATAACAGAGAAAACAAAACTCATAGCTTAGTCTTCATGGAATCAGGAATCTTCGGATTGCTTTGTATTAATTTTCAAAGAAAGAAAGTCTATATTACAATCGGCCAAGAAAGGTCCAGCCCTTATTCTCACTTCAACATGCATATTTATACAAACTTCTAAACGCTAGAATCTCAATCGTTCCAGAAGTTGTCGGTTACAAAATGGGAAATTTATGCGTTTCACTTCTTTGTCTTTTCCCTCCTTCCTATGGGAAGGGCACCTTCCTTTCTTTACTCTTTGGTTTCTAAAAATAGAACAGGCATACATCTGTCATTATTTGACACCAGAAGCCTTCCCTTTTGCCTGCTTGGTGCAAGTGATGCACCTCTCCACCAACTGGTCTATCAACCTAGAAGGCTCTGCTTGGTTGCTCGCTTCAAGAGTGTAACAATTCTTCACTAGTTGTGGTAAACTCTTTCCCACTTGTCGGTCCTCTGCGATGATGGAGCATAATTGTAAACTTGGTTGTACTAGCCATTTGTCCATTTGGGTCATATCAACCTAGCTGATCTGGGATATCTCCACTTGTTGTTCCTCCATGTTTTCTTTGATGTCCAACAGATGTTTAGCTATATTGATTTTGCCCAGTGTCCCAACACTGCTCTCCTTATCAAGATCTAGCAAACATTTACTTATTAAAGAGAACGTTTCCTCACAAAAATACTTTACTACGTTAGCTCTCCCCCTGCTGTCCGATATGTTCTGCTCCCAGACATTCAGCAGGATATTACCTCTGGTTTTTTCTACGATGGATAATTTTGAGGTGTTGACCGTCTCTATCTTTATTGTAGCTATAATAACATCTTGGAAAGCGACCCATGCTGCCCTGGCTTCTCTTTCTTTTGAAGAAATGTTCTCTAACATTTTCTCTATCATTTGGAAATGGTTCTAAATGGTTCTCACCTTTTCTAGCAAGTTTTGTTGAGCCGTAAGTACCTTATGTCGGATTTCGGTAGCTTGCGATCTGAACATTTTTATGTCTACAACCTATTTCTCAGCCACCTCCAATTTCAACTGCAACTCTATAATTTTTTGCCCCTGCTAACTTACTTGTGTTTGGCTAGTTTGTGCCGACTGGCGCACCTACTGAAGGTTGGACCTGAGCTTCTCAATTTCATGCAGGTCGGTTGTTCAGGCTTCCTCAAGGCTCCTGCTCACCTAGTCCCTGACATTCGCTTCGGTAGTAGCTACCTTAGCTTCCAATTTACTAATAAGGAGGTTCTTTCATTTCAAATGGGCCATCAAAGTCCCAACTGAGTACGAATTGGCTATAGCATAAGCCCCTAGCGTCCCGACTATCTCCTCTACAAATGTTTCCTATTTCGCGGCCTTCCCATCTGTCATGATTTAAAAAAAATTAGCTACTACGCCCTCTTTTTGATAAAATCCTTGCCTTACCATGACCTTTATTTTCTTGTCAAAGAAAAATTCGTTGGGAGGCAGCTCCTCTACAAAAATAGGCATCAGTTCTTCATTGAAAATCTATCCCTAATCAGGATTCCCCTTTGTGAACTACAAGGGTGTGAAAGTAGCAATCGGACTGCCGATTTCCTTGGATGTTTGTTTCGGGGTGACTTCTGTAACTGTCTTGTTTGGCACGAGCGAAAGTGTTTCACCCGATCCCTACAGAGGTATCTCCGCTTGGCCTTGGGCCTGCGTGCCTGGTACTCCCATTTCAGGGTTTCCTTCCTGCTTCTGAGGGACTTCGGCTCCTAGCTCTGAGGTTCCAGCCTCCATGGTTTTCCCTTGGTCCTTCTCCCCACTAGGACCTGAGTCCTATGCACCTTTGGCTCCCGTCTACTTTGTAACTAGAAGCTCTGGGGCTTCACCTTGTAAAATCTGGGGGAGACAACTCTGTCAGTGTTCCCAAAATTTCAAAAATTCGGCCATGTCTCCAGGTGGCAAGGCTTGAATCCGACTTAGGAATTCCATGAAGGACCTCGCACCCTGGAATATTTCGTCATGCGGGGAATCCTCGTGTTCATACCTCTTCAGGCCACAACTTTCCAGGTGATTCCTCACAACCTTACTAGGTTCATGCTTCTTAAACTCAATGTCTACCAGCTTCATTTCTTCCAGAGGCGCAACCTTAGCTTTGGCGTGGCCAAAATCTAACAAGGAATAGGCACCGATATGAATAGGGAAGGGTGACCATACCTTTTTTTATACTCCTTTGAGCTCCTTGCTTATCCCGCCAAGCACAGACTGTCTGGCGATCTCATGGCAGAATAGCTTATCTAGCAGGAATAGTGGTAGGGCATATGGAGGGACAGAGGTGCCGAAAACCCTGATATACGAAAATTTCACCTCTAGATACCAACCTGCCACACTGCTTAGGCTAGTCGTAACGCTATCTGATATCCTGGGAGGTGGCTAGACAAAAATGGTGACATACAGTGGCACCATTACCTAGTTGAAGATATCGTAGATGAATTCTTTGGCCTTATCCTCCCAAAGCTTCGAGTGGTAGACATGGATGGGCTCTGTACTAGATGTAGTATAGCTCCAGCTCATTAGAGGGAAAGACGTCATGAAAAAAATGGCGTCCATGATGTAGGCAGACATGAAAAATGAAGTTGCTTTCCCACTCGCCTTCTGCACTCGATATTCGGTAATTTGACTGGTTAAACTGTCTGACAATAGTTTGGCCCAGTTGAAAGAAAGACCTTCAGCGACTGTATGAATCAGGGACACCCACGGGAGAAAATAATGTGTGGTGTCCTCCCTCCCATACAACCCACAGGCCATCATTGCTATATACCTGAATGGTGGCTCTAAGGAGGAGACTAAATAAATTCCATTAGAGTCCACCCTGAATTTTGCGGGGTGCAAAACCCAATCCCTGATCATATCGGACAAGTTTCTGCCATATTGCTCGCATTCCTTCTCCTTGAAACCTTCTAGAAATTCGGCATTGTACGTGAAGTTTGGTGTGGGTGATAGTTGATACATTTCCTGCAAATGTTCTGGTCTAAAAGTCCCAATCGTCACCTTCTGCTCGCTGATGATAGTTCTGGTCAAGATATCCACATGGTCTAGCGCCCATCTGATCATATCATAATAGGGGAGGAGTCATGGTCTTGCATCTATTTTGTGCATTTCTGCCTAAATGATGATTTTGTATCTGGTGGCCAAATCATCCTTCTCATTATCGCTGGAATCACCTGAACAATTCACCGATTCGGACTGAAGAATGTCGGAGATGTATGTCCAGGTTTTGACAGTATTAATACTTCGGGGTGAAGTATCAAAAATAGCATTAGAGCCCTGAACTGAACTTTTGACAGCCACCTTGAATGCCTTTCGTGGAGCCATGAAAGAGAATTATGTATGCAGATCACCTGTAGTAAGAATTGTAAATACAAACAGAAGTTATCCTGATGAAAAAAGCTCTGTGTGCAAAATAGAAATAAAATTGAAATAATGAAACAAACCCCTTATCTTAGTCATTTAAAACTCTGGTGTCCTTGTGAACCAAATGGTCAAATTTCTTAAAGAAAGATTTAGCAATAAAAGCAATATCCTACTATCTGTCACCTCGTCGTAGTCCAAATAAATGCCATAATTGTTTGACAAGTCATAGCACGAATTAGTGAAAAAAACATTTAAAATTACTCCATGGACGGTGCATATTAAAGTTTTCATTGATGCATCGATTAATCCTGCTTAGCCCCTTTAATTAATTTTTTTTTAGTCTTTAATTTCCCCTTTTCGGCATTCATCGTATCAGGAGAAATCCCTCCTAACCTTTGAGCCCCCAAAACCTGAAATCGCGATGATGCATTTTAGTTTAAAAAACATGATCTGACTTAAGCTCTTAAATAACCCATGCTTAATTAATAAAAATCACGACCTCGCGACTCAGGGCTACGAAGGTATAGTTTTTTGGGAGAGCGATCATCAAGTCGTGAAACCCCGACAGTTCTTAACTAGGGTTTAAAGTGACTTACCCCTGACACCAACCTAGGTGAACATTTTAAAACTGTTTCACGACTTCGCATATCAGAGTTTGAAAACCTTGCAACTTGTAACTCCCGAAGCGTGATAGCACGAGGTAAAAAAAGTGATAGACTTGCTTAATGGTTAAGCGACGATGACTTAGGACTATAACGGCCATCGCCACTTCGCATGTCGGGGTAAACTTTTGATTTCAAGAATTACATTTCAACACTTGTAAAAGGCAAATCCAACATAGGCTCCAACTAGGGATCCCATCTTCCTACAAGATGGGAAGAATAGTAGAACACATGACTGTATTGGGTAAATGGAGTCATTGGTTTCTTTCTGTGAAACTTGTTTTAGGAAGGGGATACAAAGGGAAAAATAGATTTTGTCTTTACCTCTGAAAATATTTTCAACATTCAATTGTGTTCTAAACTTAGCTGCAGCCCTTTCGATGACTTTCTCCTTCTCGATACTAAATTAAGGTCTACTTTAAGATAATTGAAACAGTCCTAGGAAATTCAACAGATCCTATGGATTTTGGCTTGCATCAAACAAAGTAAATTTCATGCTTTTAATCGGGGGGGGGGTCGTGTCTGAACTTGGGATGCAGATTTGGTTTCGAAAAGGCTGGTTACCAGAGTAAAGTGAAAATTACGTATGACAACCTTACAGATATCTCAGATATTGATTCACTGCCAGCGAGCCTGTTCATTACCCCGGTGAAGTTATATGGCCCTTTTTACTGAATTTCCTTTCACCACTTCGAATCGTAATTATGCATTTAAATGCTGAGACGAGGGAAATCATTTATGAATTTCCTTTCATCATCTTCTTGGACTAGATGGGGGAAATCAAATATGAATTGTCTTTCACCATCTGTCTTATATTTTACTTTTTAAAACACGAAGTGGGGGAAATCAGTTTGTATAAGGCATACCAGGGATGATATCTGTGTTATATTTGTAGTGGAGGTCTGTCAACTTGCTTTGATTACTCGGGACCAACTTTCTCTTAACTTTCAAAACACCTTAGCCCACAGGGAAAAAGGGAAAAATTACTTCTGGGGGCCTTCCTTTGAGCAAGCCTCAATCCTTCAAAGATTGTTAAAAAACATAGAAGAGTCAGGATCAACCTATGCATAACTTTGTTTAGTAGGAGACTGAGGAGTTTATGAGGACTTGCTTACTTTCCAAGGTCTGTTTTCCATATTCCAAAGCTAAAACATAACCTCTTTTTCCCTTGTAGGAAACCCAGAAAGGTGCTTGGCTTTTTAAGAAGGTAAATCCAAGGACAGAAAAAGGGCGACGAAGAAAGGTCTGGAATTCGAAAAACATGGGTCATGGATTAAACCCGACTCTTGGAATATTTTGTCTGAGACACTTTATTGTTTCTGCTTATTTTAATTACCTCTTATCTTTATCTAAGTGAAACTCTTAGGACCCAGAGTAAGAAATTGTTCTTTTAATGCCATATCATACTTATGAGACTGTCATGACACTTTAGAGACCTTCGTTTGAAATACAGACCTCTCTGGAATTTGTACCTTTTCCTTACCACTTCGTTCTCTTCTAAAATAACGAAAAATATTTTCTATCACCTGTTTTCGGTGAATTTATTCTCCAATATATGATCGTTTGTTTATTCCTTTCGCTCATTTGGGATGCAAGCCAGGATCTTGTAAGGGAACAACACGTAGAGTATCAGGTCTTTAAAAGAACTGAATGCGTTAAAAATTTCGTATCTCTACTTCTAGAAAAAACACTGACCTATTTTATTTGTGATGAAAGTAGACTTACCAAAGAAAAATTATGAAATAAAAAAGAAAACACAAATCGATATATACTGTGGAAATTTTGGAAACCATTTATTGCATATAGTGTTTTAAATAATGCCCGTTGACAGGGGCGTTGAGGATTTTACTGTCCAAATTCTCTAATAGAAATGAATTTTTCCCTTTAGGAGCTGTGACTTTGAAAGGTTTGTACCAGATATGATCAAATTTACCTTGTTTTTCCGAGTCTTCCTTCCTAGCATCCCATTTCAAAACCAAATCGTCGGGAAGAAATTCTCTATCCTTGGCCTTACGATCAAATAACGCTTTCATGTTGTCCTGGTATTTCTACAGACTTTCGTCCACTTCATCCATGTGTTGTTGAACTTCAATCAGCTGGTTTATTCTTCTCGTGACATGATTTAGTTCTTTTTTCTCATCTTGCCAAAGTTTCATTATGGGAAGCGATAGGTTTATAGATAATACTGCGTCAGTCCCGTATACCATTTGGAAAGGATAAGTGCCGATAGATTTTTTTGTACCTATCTGATTCTCCCACAAAGCGTATCTCAAATGCACATGCCAAGATTTTTTGTTTTCTCTCAACACTTTCTTAATCATAGTGATTAGACTCTTGTTTGAAGACTCAGCTAGCCCATTTCCTTGGGGGTAATATGTCGTGGAATGACCGAGCACTATATTATACTTTTGGCAAAAGTTGACCATAGCCATGGATTTAAATGCCTGGGCGTTATCTGTGACTATCTTTCGGGGGGCAGTTGAATCTAGACAAAATGTTTTCTTCTAGGAAATCCATTACCACCGAATCTGTTACCTTTATAGTTGGAATAGCCTCCACCCATTTGGTGAAGTAATATGTAGCAGTCAGGATCCATTTATGTTGAACGCTGGAATGAGGGTTAATTTTGCCTATAAAATCTAGTCCCCATTGTTGAAAAGGGGCTTCCAATTTGACGAGAACCAACGGTAGCACTGGGAGTTTGTGATTGCCTACGAACAATTGGCAAGGGTGACAGGCTGTGACTTTGGCGTTGACGTCTGATAAAAGTTTTGGCCAATAATATCCTGCCCTCGGGATCATATAAGCCGTTGCCCTCCAAGCATGATGTCCTTCTCACACTCCTTTGTGAAATTCGTTTACGACCTTCTCTGTTTCTGATTCAATTAAACAAACCAACAGGAAGCCTAGTGGGTCCTTCCAATACAATTGGTTTTTGGATATACAGTACTTCACCGCATGCAGCTTCAACATCCTGGCTTTAGATGGGGATAGGTCTCTTGGGCAGGTCAAAGTCAGCAGGTAGGACACTATGTATTTATACCAATCTGATGAGGCAAACTTCTCTTCTATTCTGATTGCAGTTATTTGTTCCTCGATTTTTTTCATGTCCACACACTCTTCACATCCCTGTAGGCCATTTATTCTGAGGGATCTGAAATTTGATTCAGCTAAGAGCTTAGCCAAACCTTGTCCTTTTACTAGTCTCATTGGTTTTATCTCTAGATCAAATTCTTGAATTTTAGTAAGCCACCGTCCCCTTTTTCCATCACTGTCGGAATGAACAAAAATGTCTTTTACGGAATTAGTGGGTACGTACGCAATTACCTTGGAATGTAGCATGTAGGTTCTAAAATCCTTTAACTCCGTCACCATAGCATATGCTTGCTTTTCCATTATATCGTATCTTAGTTCAGTGTCTCTAAGACTTTTGCTAAAAAAGGCTATTGGTTGCTCAAAACCTTCTTCATTTTTCTGGAGGAGTACCGTGGCAAGTGTGTGTTCAAAGGCGAACGAGAAAATCAAAAAATCTTTTAGATAATTAGGGCTTGCCAGTACGGGTGCCTCGCTTATAACCTTCTTGATGCATGCAAACGATGCTTTGGATTTTGCTGTTTATTTCACTTTGTTGTTCTTCTTTAGCATATCTGTGATCAACTTCATGATTTTAGCAAAGTTTGGGATAAATCTCCTCAAAAAAATTATTTTTCCTAAGAATGACTAAATCTCTTTTACATTCCTAGGGATATTTATTGTGTCTATAGCTTCAACTCTTTTAGGATCAATTTTAATTCCATCTCGAGACACAATATGGCCCAAGAGTTTACCTTCTTGCATAGCAAAGTGAGACTTTTTGGGGTTTAAAGACAAACCAACCCTGTGGCATTCTCAAACGTTTGCTTGAGATGTATCAGATGATCTTCATCAGATTTAGAAAAAACGGTCAGATCATCAAGATAGATAACCACAAATTTGTCCCTTTCGCCGATGAAAGCAATATCCATAGCACGTTGGAAAGTAGCACCTGCATTCATTAAACCAAAAGGAATCTTGTCATACATAAATGTACCCCAAGGGGTGTTGAAGGTTGTTTTTTCTTTATTGTGCTCATTGACAGCAATTTGATTGTACCCAGAAAACCCGTCGATCATCGACATCCTATTTTCCCCAACTAGTTTTTCTAAAATGTGATCCATTTTGGGTAGGGGGTAGTTATCTTTGAGGGAGGATTTATTTAGATTTCTAAAATCAACACACAATCTGACTCCCCACTTTCCTTTCTAATCGGGACCAAGTTTGCTACCCAGTCGGAGTATCTCAGTGGTATGATTATTTTTGCATCCAGGATTTTTTTGACTTCCCTTTCGACCATGGGCAATAAAATAAGATTGATTTGTCTGAGTTTTTTTCTGAAAGGTTTGACACCAGGATTTAGGGGTATCTTGTGTTCAATCACAGTGGTGTCATAGGTTCTAAGCTCTTCATATGACCAAGCGAAAATGTCTTTACACTGCTCAAGTAAGTCTTTATACTTGCTTTCTACCTCGGGAGGAAGGTACTTTGATATTTTTACTATCCTAGGGTCTTCTTCAGTCCCTATGTCGCAGTCTTCAACCTCTTCAGGTTGGTGTTGCAAAGCTGATTTTAAGGGCATATCATTTTGGTCGAACCGTCTCTCCAGAGGGATTAGTCTCTTTGGAATCTAATTGTTCTTTAAAACTAACATGAGATGATTAGCGATATTTTCCTGGAACCCCTGCGGATCCTCTCCCTCTTGCATGATCCATGTGTGGTTGTTTTGGTTTTCTTGGTCAATGTGAGTTTCGGTGAAGTCATCCACCATTTCAAGGAACTTCCTGATTTGTTCATCATCCTCAAACACTTGCTAGTGTTGGATGTTGTTTGGTATGGAAGGTCTATTCCTCACCTCTATGTGGTACCTTAGTTTGAAAGCTGTAGGGGGGTCAAACATTGAGGCTGCTTTGGCTACTGAACCGACTTACAATTTTTCAACGCACGGGATGAAATGAACATTTACCGATGAGAAGAAAGTTTCTATTAAATCCCAGGCGCAATTCCTATAAGATCTCAATCTTGGGTGTTTGGCCTGGTATTGTCGATTTATCTGTTTCACTATCAACTCTGTGTCTCCATATACTTCCAAGTTTTTTATGTTCAGCTTCCTGGTAGATTGCAACCCTAAGACTAGGACTTCCTACTCACATACATTATTGGTGTAGTCTATATCACACTAAATCCTGTAAGAGAAGGGAATCACAAATTCATTTTCAGGTGCTACAAACAATACTCCTGCACCTTCTCCTTCATATGACAAGGCACCGTCAAAAAACATTTTCCAAATTCCAGTGCTATACATATTTTCATCTATCTTTCCTGATTCATTTTCATTTATGTAATTGTCTTCTGTACAACTATTTACACCATCATCAAAAGACAAAATACAATTCCCTAGATCTTGATCAACAACATAAACAAGATAATTGTTAGGATTCTGTGGGTCGCTCACTGTGTATGCTAGCCTTGTTTCCCTGTATAGCTGAGTAAATTGCCCACCAAACACAAGAATCATGGCATAGGTCATGTCTAGTTGAAGATACCCCACAAGTTTGGCTCCCCATGACCTAGATAGTAGCAAGCCATACTTCGGAGGTATATCGGCGATAACTACATCCATCAGGACACTTTTCATTGGAACCTGTGCAAGAGTGACTACTAAATATTTTATCATACCCATGCACTTAAATCTCCTTGAATCGAAAGAGTAGAGGTCTCCATAAGGCCTAGTGATCTCGAGGCCTAGTCTGTCCATAATAGACTTGGGCATTACATTATCTGAGGCTCCAGAATATAGCATGCAGTTATGAAGCGGTCGATCATGCACATTTAGGGTAATATAGAAGGGAGCGATGTTGTCTCTGGCACCCTCAAAATGTGGACCAAAAGTAATATTAGGCTTATCATCTTCCAATTTTATCACGTCAGAGTGACTTTCTAGATCTGAAAAACCTATCATTTTGGTTATCTGCTTTCGATACATAAGATTCTTTCGACCAGAGGGATTGGTATTTTGATCTTATTTATCTCATTTTCAAGGCTGAAACCTCCACTACCTTTGTCTGTTTCTCTGGTCAAAACCTCAGACTCCTTCTTTTCCAACTTATTTGTTTGTGTTGATTTATTTCCCATGAGTTTATTTACCGGTATATGTGTTTCAGTTGTCTTAATTTCTTTTGCTTGGGTCTCAACCTCTTTTACTTTGCGATTCTGTGAATCTACCCCTTTTATTTTGCTAGTATGTATCTTAGTCTCCTTTGGGGCGGGCTCGTATATTTCACCTCTTGGGAGAATTTTCTTGGGTTGAAGAGTCGACGCGGGTTTGTTTCTAGGCCTCAGGTTGTACTTAGGTTGGACCTCAGCCATTATAGGATCAGTCACTTCTTGATAGACAGAAACATCAGTGTTGTTTATGTCATCATCTTTATTTGACAATTGTTGAGTGTCCAAGGACTTCTCATAATATTCTTTAGTTAAATAAGGCCATGTGAAGTCATCACCCAAATTTGTCACGTCTTCTTCCAGATCCTCAAAATCTTGCAGGTCATTTCCTCCTATAAAATTTTCATTTTTTAAAGGAGTTTGAATTTCCTGGTCTTCATATTTAATCTGTCCTTGTTGATTTTGAGGGTTGGGGTTTCTTTGGAATTCCCTCTTAACGAAAGGATCTGCCTTGGATTGATCTAGATCCATTCTGGAAATATTATTTGATAACTCTTTAATTATCCTAGCCATGTCATCCATTTTATCATCTGAGGATCTACTAGGCCCTGAGGGTCCCGCTTGTTCCCTAAAATGTTTGATTTCTCGGTTTCCCGTTTCTACTTTTGTTTTTAATTTTCCATAAGCCATCATGTTAGATTCGATATCTACGGCATCATCTTGCATTCGGGTCAGGGTAGCCCCTCTCCTTTCTCTCAAAAAAAGTGTGAAATCAGGTTCGAAGGCTCCCATAAAGGTTACCTTGGCTACGGGTTGGGATGGTTTAAATTCGACTAGGATTTTATTATATAACTTGCTAAACCTTTGAATGAATTCCATAACAGTTTCTGATATTTTTTTTCTTAAAGACCCGAACTCGGTCAAATAGTACAAATGGTCTTTTCTTTCGCCCCATTGTCTAATAAAAGCGTCTTCTAGGGCATCATAGGATAATATCAAACTTGCGGGTAGACTTTGAAACTAGGTTTGTACCTGTCCTTCGAAGGTCTGAACAAATAACCTCGAATATACGTCTTCGTGTTCAAGACCTAGGATATCTGTGAACTGATCAAAGAAATTTATATGTTCTATCGTAGTCAGGTCCCCTTCCCCTATAAATTTAGGTAAGTTTTTCATGTAGTTTTCAGGGAGGTCATGAAGAGGGATAGGCAAGACCAGAGGCGCATATCTGGCAGCTACTTTAGTGAAAACCTTGGGAGGCGTGGGCAGCCCTTGGCCCCCCCCTCCTCCTCCTAGAGCTCCTCCACCTCTTAAAACCCCTCCACCTCCCCCTCCTGCGGCCTCCATCGATACTATTAGATAGGAAAACGGTGCGTTATACAGAGGGTTCTAGAACACTAAAAGAGAATCTTTATCTTTTTCGAGAGACGAGAAAACTAAAGAAGGGGGAAAAGGGATGCGAGCACTTGGTTCCTCAGATTTACAAGAGATGTAATCAGGGAACCCGCGGGCATGGAATCTGAGTGTATGGTATACTCTTTGAGACTCTGTGAGATCAGGAAATCTAACTGAAGAGTCGGTGAGATATCGCTCGTTGTTAAAATTACTGAGGGATTTTCACCTTTGTGTACGCCAAAAGTGGTCGGATGAATTTCATTTTTGACTTCAGGGAGAGATAAAGTTGGGTTGAGGGTTTTAGGAGGGGATTCGTGTGAAGTTAGAGGTTCAAAAGGAATCTTATCTTTGGGTTGTGTGTGCCTAAGTTGGTAGACCGCAGTGGTTGGCTTAAGGGAACCTCTTGTTTTCAGTTTTTTTTCGGGATTAGAAACGAGAATGATTTGTTTACCATCTGGGTTTTGTCTGGTGTTCCTTCGACCGGATGCCAACTTACTTAAGTGTGGACTCACCAATTGAATGATAAAATAAAAATCCTTTAGAAGGTGTTCACCCTTTGTTCACCATCAAAGGGTAGAAACTTGCAAAAATGACATTCTCCCAGGGAAAAGGTTTCGTAACTTTAGTCCCCGACAACGGCGCCAGAAAGATGTTGTTCCATAGTCTATACTTAAGGCTAAAAAGTACAGGGTATAGGCATCTTAAAGTGAGTAAAAGATAAAAAGGGGAAAAAATCAACCCTCGGGAAAAGGGAAGCTAAGGCTGATTTCTAAGTTGTCTCTGTCTCACTTCCAAACGTTCCTGGATGATGATATCTCATTCAATTGCGCCCATGAACGTTCGAGTTCGACCCGGGTGATGGCGGTTTTAAGTATGGTGTAAAATAGGTTCAAAGAGATACTAGTTTGATCCGATAGGCCGAGTTCAATGTTGGGTTGTCTTGCAAAGGGCACAGTCATGGAGGAACAGAAAATGAAAAGAAAGTTCGAGGTTTAAAATGCCACTTCAATTTTTTCTTTAACCGTATAAAAGAGAACTTTTGAAATCTGATGTTAAAGATAGAACACAAACCAAAGGCCTTATCTTGTAACTGAGTTAACTTTTTAAAGAATCATGTATGAAATGTGAGAAAACATTAAGCCGTCAACAATGTGAGGCTCCTATTAAGGGAGAATCTCACCCTGTAAACAGAAGAAGAAAAAGGCAAGAAGTAATCTGACGAAGCATAAAATATAGAGATCCAAAAATTTCACATGTCTTGTACCTACTGATAGTTGATACAGAGGAAAAACTACAAGCGATTAGAAGACTAAAAAATTGGTCACCACAGTAGAAGTTGCACTAAATTGTAGCTAAGCATTCATCAGAAATATATGTGAAATGAAATTTAATGTAAGATAACAGAGAAAACAAAACTCATAGCTCAGTCTTCACGGAATCAGGAATCTTCGGATTGCTTTGTATTAATTTTCAAAGAAAGAAATTCTGTATTACAATCGGACAAGAAATGTCCAGCCCTTATTCTCACTTCAACATGCATATTTATACAAACTTCTAAACGCTAGAATCTCAATCGTTCCAGAAGTTTTTGGTTACAAAATGGGAAATTTATGCGTTTCACTTCTTTTTCTTTGTCCTCCTTCCTGCGGGCAGAGCACCTTCCTTTCTTTACTCTTTGGGTTCTAAAAATAGAATAGACAGACATCTATCATTATTTGACACCAGAATCCTGCCCTTTCGCCTGCTTGGTGCAAGTGATGCACCTCTCCACCAACTGGGCTATCAACCTGGAAGACTCTGCTTGGTCGCTCGCTTCAAGAGTGTAACAATTCTTCGCCAGCTGTGGTAAAATATTTCTCACTTGTCGGTCCTTTGAGATGATGGAGCATAATTGTAAACTTGGTTGTACTAGCCATTTGTCGATTTGGGTCATATCAACCTGACTAATCTGGGATATCTCCACTTGTTGCTCCTCCATGTTTTCTTTCATGTCAAATAGATGTTTAGCTATATTTTCTTTTCCCAGTGTCCCAGCAATGCTCTCCTTATCAAGATCTAGAAAACCTTTACTTATTAAAGAGAACGTTTCCTCACAAAAATTATTTACTTCATTAGCTCTCCCCCTACTTTCTGATAAGTTCTTCTCCCAGACCTTCAGCAGTATATTACCTCTGGTTTGTTCTGTGATGGATAATTTTGAGGTGTTGACCATCTCTATCTTCGTTGTAGCTATAACAGTGTCTTGGAAAGCGACCCGTGCTGCCCCGACTTCTCTTTCTTTTGAAGAAATGTTCTCTAATAATTTCTCTATCATTCGAAAATGGTTCTGAATGGTTCTCACCTTTTCCAGCAAGTTTTGATGAGCCATAACTACCTTATGTCGGATTTCGACGGACTGTGATCTGAACATTTTTATGTCTACAACCTGTTTCTCGGCCACCTCCAATTTCGACTACAACTCTATAATCTGTTTCCCCTGCTGGCTTACCTGTGTTTGGCTAGTTTGCACCGACTGGTGCACCTACTCAAGGTTAGACCTGAGCTTCTTGATTTCACATAGGTCGGTTTTTTGAGCTTCCTCAAGGCTACTTCTCACCTCACCCCTGACATTCGCTTCGGCAGTAGCTACCATAGCTTCCAATTTACTGATCAGGAGGTTCTTTTGTTTCAACTGGGCCGTCAAAGTCCCAAGTAAGTACTGATTGGCTGTAGCATAAGCCCCTAGCATCCTGGCTATCTCCTCTACAAATGTTTCCTCTTTCGTGGCCTTCCCATCTGTCATGATTTTAAATTTTTTATATACTACGCCCTCTTTTTGATAAAATCCTTGCCTTATCATGGCCTTTGTTTTATTGTCAAAGAAAAATTCATTGGGAGGCAGCTCCTCTATAGAAATAGGCGTCAGTTCTTCATTGAAAATCCATCCCTCGCCAAGATTCCCCTTTGTGAACTGCAAGGGTGTGACAATAGAAATTGGACTGCCGATTTGCTTGGATGCTTGTTTCAGGGTGACTTCTGTAATCGACTCATTTGGTGCGAGCAAAAGTGAGTCGCCCGATCCCTGTGAAGGTATCTCTGCTTGGCCTTGGGCCTGCTTTCCTAGTGCGCCATTTTCAGGATTTCCTTCCTGCTTCTAGAGGACCTCAGCTCCTAGCTCTGAGGTTCTAGCCTCCCTGATTTTCCCTTGGTCCTTCTCCCCACTAGGCCTTGACTCCTTTGCACCTTTGGCTCCCATATTCTTTGTAACTGGAAGCTCTGGGGCTTCACTCTGTAAAATCTGGGGGAGACAACTTCGTCGGTATTCCCAAAATTTCAAAAATTCAGCCATGTCTCCAGGTGGCAAGGCTTGAATCTGAATTAGGACTTCCGCGAAGGACCTCATGCCCTGGAATATTTCGTGATGTGGGGAATCCTCATTTTCATACCTCTTCAGACTGCAACTTGCCAGGTGATTGCTCACAACCTTACTAGGGTCATGCTTCTTAAACTCAATGTCTACCAGCTTCATTTCTTCCAGAGCCGTAGCCTCGACTTTGGCGTGGCCAAAATATAACAAGGAATATGCACTGATATGAATAGGGAAGGGTGGCCATACCTTTTTTGATACTCCTTTGAGATCCTTACTTATCTCGTCGAGCATAGACTATCTAGCGATCTCACGGCAAAATAGCTTATCTGGAAGGAATAGCGGGAGGGCATATGGAGGGACATAGGTGCCGAAAACCCTGATATAAGAAACGTTCTCCTCTAGATACCAATCTGCCACGTTGCTTAGGTTGGTTGCAATGTTATCTGATATCTTGGGAGGTGGTTGGCCAAAAATGGCGACATGCATTGGCACTATTACCCAGTTGAAGATCTCGTAGATGAATTGTTTGGCCTTATCCTCCCAAAGCTTCGAGTGGTAGATATGGATGGGCTTTGTACTAGATGGATTCCAGCTCCAGCTCATTAGAGGGAAAGGCATCATGAAACAAATGGTGTCCATGATGTAGGTGGACATGAAAAATGAAGTTGTTTTCCCACTCACCTTCTGTGCTCGATATTCATTAATTCGACTGGTTAAATTGTCCGACAACAGTTTGGCCTAGTCGAAAGAAAGAATTTCAGCGACTGTATGAATCAGGGGCACCCACAGGAGAAAACAATGTGTGGTGTCCTCCCTCCCATACAACCTATAGGCCATCATTGCTATATACCTGAATGGTGGCTCTAAGGAGGAGACTGAATAAATTCCCTTAGAATCCCTAATCCCTGAATGGCCACCCTTCCCTATTAGATCGGACAAGTTTATGCCATATTTCTCACATTCCATATCCTTGAAACCTTCTAGAAATTTAGCATTGTATGCAAAGTTTGGTGTGGGTGATAGTTGATACATTGCCTGCAAATGTTCTGGTCTAAAAGTCCCAATCATCACCTTCTACTCGTTGATGATATTTCTTATCGGGATATCCACATGTTCTAGCGCCCATCTAATCATATCATAATAGGGGAGGATCCATGGTCTTGCCGCTATTTTGTGCATTTCTACCTAAACGATGATTTTGTATCTGGTGGCCAAATCATCCTTCTCATTATCACTGGAATCACCTGAACAATTCACTGATTCGGACTGAAGAATGTCAGAGATGTATGTTCAGGTTTTGACAGTATTAATACTTCGGGGTGAAGTATCAGAAATAGAATCATAGCCCTGACCTGAACTTTCAGCAGCTGCCTTGAACACCTTTCGTGGAGCCATGAAAGAGAATTATGTACACAGATCACCTGTAGTAAGAATTGTAAATATAGACAGAAGTTATCCTGATGAAAAAAGCTCTACGTGCAAAATAGAAATAAAATTGAAATAGTGAAACAAACCCCTTATCTTAGTCATTTAAAACCCTGGTGTCCTTGCAAAACAAATGGTCAAATCACTTAAAGAAATATTTAGCAGTAAAAGCGAGATCCTACTTTCTGTCACCTCGTTGTAGTCCAAATAAATGCCATAATTGTTTGACGAGTCATAGCACAAATCAGCGCAAAACACATTTAAAATTACTCCATGGATGGTGCGTATTAAAGTTTTCATTGATGCATCAATTAATCCTGCTTAGCCCCTTTAATTAAGTTTGTTTTAGTCTTTAATTTCCCCTTTTCGGCATTCGCCGTATCGGGAGAAATCACTCCTACCCTTTGAGTCCCCAAAACCCAAAATCGTGATGATGTGATTTAGTTTAAAAAACGTGATCTGACTTAAGCTCTTAAATAACCCATGCTTAATTAATAAAAATAGCGACTTCGCAACTCAGGGCTACGAAGGTATAGTTTTTTGGGAGAGCGATCGTCGAGTCGCAAAACTCGGGCAGTGCTTAACTAGGGTTTAAAGTGACTTACCCCTGACACCAACCTGGGTGAACTTTTTAAAACCGTTTCGCAACTTTGCATATCGGAGTTTGAAAACCTTGGGACTTGTAACTCCCAAAGCGCGATAGCGCGAGGTAAAAAAAGTTATAGACTTGCTTAATGGTTAAGCGATGTTGACTTAGGACTATAATGGCCATCGCCACTTTGCATGTCGGGGTAAAATTTTGATTTCAAGAATTACATTTCAACACCCGTAAAAGGAGGCTCCGACACCTACAATATTTGTAATAGTAGGTTGGTTCCTATAGACATTTATAAAATATATTTTTTTGTGGTTTTCTCTTGCAAGGATTTCCATGTTAAACTCTATGCATTGTGATTCAAGTTTATATGTGATTATTGTTTCTCAGTTAATGATTGATAGATGGATGGTTAAATAAAGTAAAAATTATCTTATACTGATTCTTCCCCTCTCAGTATAACCATAATCTCAAAACTATGTTATTCTCTCAAAATATCACTCCTAAATTCTCTGCTCAACTATTGAACAGATACAATACAAAATAATGGAACCCCTACTCCTCCTAGTGACCCAATATTTAACATAGCCTGATAGTCATCTAGGGTTAAGGTTTTGACTTCCTTAACCCTTAATTAGTGATAAGGTATAGACCTTCTAGAATAATCTTGAAAAATACACACATGGATAGCCCCACACGTTTGAGTAATGGGGGTTGGCATGACAACCAATCGTACCATGGTGGTCAACTTGTGAGAGGAATAAATTTTTCATATGAGCTCCGATTGAGGTGTCATTCACATCATTGGAAAGGTCTTGAAGTGTAGAACATCGTCAAGGGTGTGGGAATAATTTATATACATTGTAACCCCAAAAAATGTCATTTAATTTCTTAAAATGGCTCCAGAAGGTTTCGGACCCCAATTTTCCAAATTGGGACTTTCCACTAAAGTGGCTCTGCAAGTTGATTCCTCCAATTGTGTCCACTAATAAAGTATCGATATAGAAGAAAAATTGTATGTTGATCCAATTTGTATCATTCAAAGTGGATACATACTAGTGATCCTAAATTTTTTGGTACATACTAGACATAGGTCATAGGTAAACATGTTTCATACTTTCACCTTTACGATGCACGTATTTTCCATCAAAGTGATCTTTTTGTTCCTTTAAGAGAGTGAGAAAATGATTTGGGAAGCAAACTGCATTCATGTGGAAAGGAATTTCCATGTGTATATGAAGGTGGAAGTGTTGTAGAAGTACTTCTACTAGCCAAAGCTCCCACGATATCTCAATGGATATATTATATCTTTCACTATTGATGCCATCACTAGAACTACAATCAAGAAGTACAGACTGTACACTCTTTTTCCCTCTCTAGATAATCCTTGTGAGTCAGTATCCATGGATTTTATATCAAGTCTACCCTCAATCAAGCGTGTTAATTATTGTGTTTTGTGTTTATTGATTGGTTCTCTAAGATGGCAATCTTAGCATCCCATAAAAAGAGTGTCATAGAAGAAGCCACTACTAAGTTCTTCTTTGAGCATGTTTGGGTTCATTTTGGGTTACCAAAGACCATTTTTCTAATAGAGACAATAGATTCCTAAGTATCTTCTAGTCTAACCTTTGGTCCATGAGGGACACCAAACTAACCAAATCTATGTCCCTCCATCCCTGGACTAATGGATGGATAGGTGTAGACAAAATGATGATCATACAAATCTAAGCATCCATGTACATGGGATGAAAGCCTTTCTTATGTTCATCATAGACACAATAGAACTCTTATGGATTTATTTTCCATAACCCCTTTTAGGTGTGCATGGGTTTCTAGCCAATTTCCCCAATCGAGGTAGCTATGTTCATTGCATCAATATTGGAAGAGTCCTCCCATACTTAGAAAGAGGTCGATAAATCAACAAATTTTGTTGAACATATCCAACATATCCAACAAGAAGTTTGTGACATTCTACAAAAGGAAAATTCCAAGTGAAAATAGTGACATGATCAACATTTGGTGCCACACAAGATTTAGGTTGATGACATGGTATAGCTTCACTTGTAGAAAGAGAGACTCATATACCCTCACAAGAAGCTTGAGCCTCTTTAATGGTGTACTTACACCATCACCAAGGTTGTGGGTGAGAAAATTTTTGAAGTGAATCTTCCACCCTTTCTCATCTTACTATGGAGTTGGTTTGGCCATATTGTTTTCCTCTATTGGACACCTCAAAGGTGGTGGAAAACTTGGCATGTATAGAGCTCAATCTTAATTGTCATAAACAAGATATAATGGACTATATCATGGACACCAAGATGAATAGAACTTACTAGAAGATTATACAACTCTAT
>ML849126.1:0-22148 GCA_009831015.1 Picea engelmannii
CTATATAGCCTCGAGATCATAGGAAGGTAAGGACATTGATGATTGTTTACAATACTGTTGTAGAATAAATGTAATGGTGAGACTGATCATTTTAGATGTTTCAATTTTCAACCTAAAGGGTGTAAGGTCCTTAAACCAAGAGCAATAAATAAATAAATAAATAAATAAAATCATTATGTGATAGATTTAGAATTTAATCATGTGTACTCATTTTTATGGTTGGGTCGATGACTCATCGACTAACGGATTAATAAAGTAAATGGTCTATGCTTGAGGCCATTGAGTCGTAGGTAATGATGTGTCTTCACTAGTTGTCGGTGACCTTCGGTCTTACATCTTCCTTAGAGGCCGGTTTTTCCGTTGATTTTGTTGTACTGGTTTGGGTTGCATTGCTGGTGCTGCTTGTGTCGGGTGGGAGGTATACATCCCCTTTTCGCCTTAGTATAGATGTTCGTGTGTGTGTTTTCTCTGTAAGGAATCCATTGCCGTATCAAGAGTCTCATGCCCTTTAAAGGCAAGGTTTCCACTCGTGTGACACACCTGAGGGGCTTACTAATTTCTGCCTGAGCAGTCGGCTAGAAGCCTATCTGACCTTCTCTCTCTCCGGAGCAGAGGACTAAGATTAAACGCCCTGCTTTTCTGTGTAGAAATAGTACACTCTGCTACTATGGATTCTCCCATCCGTGACTGTACTGTACATAACACCTTGTGTGGTTTTCTACTTACAGATGCTTGTTGTGCACCTTGCATCTTCTTGTTGTGATTGTCGTGGTTGCGTCTTGTCAGTCGTCGGGTAGCGGCGTAGAGTCCAGTGTGTCTGTTTCCCCCCTACACGCGCGCACACACTTTTAAAACAAAAAAAAAATTGCACCTGTTATCAGCGTTGTTGTCGTAACGAGGAGGTCATTACAATGTTTTTGTCTCTTCAACGTTCTTCTTGAGATTGATGATTTTAATTCTCGATGTGAAAAAATGTGACAAATGATTCTTCAAGCTTCTCAACCTCTTCTTCTTTCTTCATTATTTGAGACGTCATGATTTCTTCTATTCTTTTCTTCTTCTTTGTTACGAGGGAAAAAATCTCCATGGCCAGGGTAAACCACAACAGACATGTATGAATGCAGAAATCTACTCAATTCCAACATATGCTATATAAACCAATGTGCAAGCGAGATAAGAAGGAAGCCTACCTCATTCCAACGTTTGATGATGTTCCACTGTTGAGTACATTGACCCAAAGCTTTGTGCTTGCAACAAGTTCTCAACAAACAAGCGGAGCAAGTATATAGTGATAATATAAAGGGGTTAGCACATTAGATAACATAATATATTAATAAGCATTACAAATATGCCCATGGATAATAATCATATATTTTCATGATACCAATTGGACGAGAAAGGAGTATTTCTATTAATAAATGATTAACAGAAGCGAAAACATTATAGACTTCCATGTCGGCACGGTTCGAAACCAAGAAAACATGTTCCCTCCAACTGGGCCTCCACCACTTCAATCCTCCACCAAAGGTAAGCTCATAGAAAAGAGACAATGAGGTTCTCTCAACAAAAGGGAAAGAGCTTGGGGTCTGAATATTGTGTTCAGACTTGAGGGACAAAGGGATGCAGACTCAATATGAAGTAATTTCTCCATAGTATCTTTTCTCTCAAATTTGAATGATTTATCCCTCCCTTTCCATAGCTCGGAATTGTGTTCTTATAGCCTTCAAAATGAAACTAAAGGGCTGAGTTGGAATGTTTCCAGTATATGGAAGACCAAGTATCATAGATCTCCTATCATGGCATGGAAACCCAACTTCATTTCTATATTTTCTGGCACAAATCTTGATGTACACAGTCTGTAGTGGAGCAGTATGCATATATGAATGTTGTATAGTATATAGGGCACATATATGTGGAAAACTATGTATTTTAGCTCTGGATTCATCAAAAAAGGATGACAAGTCTGTATAGGGAAATGGAAAAATGACCTCTATTCAAGATAACAATGTTGAAGCAAATCTTTCTATAACAGATGCCCCCTAATGTGTGAGATCATAAGAGTATCTACAATGGCTGAAATACATTATAAATAACCAAGAAGTGAAGTGGTGTAAACCCAACTGGAAAGACTAGTTTCTCATTACATTCTATTTTGACTTTACATACATGGCTTCCAGTAGAATACAATGCAGATCCATGTAGAAAAATATACCAAATAAGTGTCTGTGGCCATGAATAGGAAAATACAAATGCGGTTATATGCCAAAAGTTGTCATAATCACAAACAAGGCCCAGTAGAACCATTCTCAAAACCAATCTAAAGATATCTGTATATGATGGAGTATAATCTGATGTCTCATGATTACTGTATTAAAATAGGTGTTGGTCCAATGAAAATGAAGCAACAAATCAAGAAAGATACAACCACATAGTGATGTATTTCAAAGCAGCAAATCTACCAAAGGTGCAAGTCTACATCATGTGAATAAAGGAGTTGAGTTCGAACACAATGAGACATCGTTTGAGTACCAATCATTGAGGTATATCATTAACAAATGTGAGACAACCTACCAATAATGAAAGTAGGTGTCAAGGCACCGAGCACATTCCTCCAAGTGTGAATAAAGGATTCGATGTCAAACAGTTGGGGAATCCATTGATCAGGAAACATTGATGTATTCCCATCTGCCAATAGAGAGAGAACTTTCCACTAATGACCACAAGTCTCAAGGTACTCATAAAACTCTAGGTCTCAAATCTAGAATAAATGAGCTGAATTTGATGGAAAGAGACCCACTGAAAGGAGATCATTAAGGCATATCTCATCATTCATCATGAGGAACAAAGCAATAGCTTCATAATTTGGTGGAGATCAGATGAAGAATATGTTCATGAACTAATGACCCTATGCATCTTTCATGTGTGCCAAATATAAGAGGTACACAAAAAATACCCTCTCAATATCAGCCAATGATGAAAATTGTTGACAAATGCGAGGAAACAACCAATAAGGCTAATGGAATCCAAGACACTGCATGAATCCTAAAGTGTGAATAGATTTATTTCCATCGAACACAGGGGAAACCACCGAATCGATGACCAATGATGGAATGTTGACTGTTGGGTTCAAGGTGACCTACCAATAATGAAAGTAGGGCCAGGGTGCATGATAAGACCATAGTATCATGTGATTCTGAGACAAAGTGAGGGTATCGATGACATGCAAAGTCAAGAGTTTTGAGGAATAACCTACACAGTTTGATAGAATTCCTTTAAACAAGAGAATGAGACATGTGGTAGACTCTGACATCATAGACTCAATGATGTAACTATTTTATGTAGAAGGCATCAATAAATTTCTCTATAGAGACTGGAAGAGTAACGAGTCGGTAGAGAGAAACTCTGTAATGAGATCAGCTTCCTAAGGCTATGCTAAACCCAAAATTATGATGACATAAGGACTCAATAATTTTTTTCTTTGTTCAAGGCAACACAAGTGCTACCAATTATAATATAGTACTCCCTTCCCACCTACCATTTTTTTTTCATAAAAAATGAATGCGATGATATAAAGGAGGAAATGAGTGTCGCAAGTAAGAAAAACTAGTTCCAGTAGTGGAACATACCTATGCTCAATGCAATGAAATGCATGCGGGAGATGGACACTCAGGGTGATGTTGCCTCCAAGTTATAGGGTGTCAAATTGAAAAGGATATAAACAAGTCTATGCTTGGTTAAGGATGCAAAAACTGATTAGGCAACGATTTATAACACAAAGAGAGAACCAGCTAAAGGCTCAATACTGCAAGAGAGGGCATGAGATCCAATCACAACTTAACACCAAAAATGTCATTTTTATGTATTTTAGTCTACTTGGTGTGAAAAAAGAATAAACTTGTGCCAAACAGACGTCTTTTCAAATCCAATTTATGAGTGTGAAAAATACAAGTTCACTCGGTGATCTTTTCTATTTTTGGTAACGAGTCAGAAAAGAGATTAACTAATACTCATGACCTTTCAAATCCAATTTAACGAGTGTGAAAGTGACAAATCAATTTGCAATATTTTCATTTTTTAGACGAGTTGGAAAAGATCTTAATTAAAACTTGTTTTGTTGTTCTAATAAACATGTAAAGGGGGAGGCCAAATCTCTCGTATCGGTCTTTTGTGGAAGGTTAGTTTCTTAAGGATAACTGAAAAAATCTTGGGAAAACCCAAAGAAATCCAAGTATAGGAGAATAAAGTGCTAACGGAGTATATAATATATGTGATGGTTAGAATACCGTCTCTTAATGGAAAAGACATAGGTGGGGGTATGGTATTCCCCATCAGGTCGTCTAAATCGAAGGGAACCTCGTCGAGATTTGCAGGGAGAGCACTTTGACGAAGAATAAATATCTCTTGTTGAGAAGGAGTAGAATTAGGAATGTTGATGACATGACTGAAGGTTGCATTCCCCTTTAAAAAAAGAGTGGGATTGACTAGATATTGCAATGGTATGAACCCCTCTTCAATTCTAGGTTGAAGAATATGCATGAAAACAGGGATAGGGGACACATCACCCTCGACAATGGGGGTGAGGTTGGGAGAATAAAGCACTGTGTCGATCAAAGGAGGGACAGGGTGTAGGGAAACCATAGATGTCTGAGAATCTGATGGGCCCTTGGGAGACCGCCATGCTTCTGGTATCTCAGCAGTAGCCGGACACAAACGCGTAAGATGACTTCTTTCACAAGTTATGCAAAGGAATTTAGGCTTACATCTGAGACATCTAGGCCTCTCGATTCCCCCAATGTTGTTTACAATGGCTAGTGACACGATCTCTTCATGAATTCCATAGGTAAGAGAGTCTTCTCCTATATGATGAATGGAGGTTAGAGATGTGACACGACTGTGACTCAGGCTGAAAAGGGTGGTGCGCCCAACATAATTGGCAGAGGTTGGGTGCGATCTATCAACATAATTTGTAGAAAATGTTGACCCATATCCAATGTGACCGGAAGAGGTCTATGATGGAGCACGAGTATGACTGACAATGACTGGGATATTGGTAGATTGTGGAATTTGATGCCAAGGTCCAAGGAAAGATTGGTTTTGAAACATTGCAAGCCAGGAAGGATCCTGGTGTACCCCATGTTCCTTCCCGGAAAGGTGGTGGAGTACGCCAAAATAGTCCAAAGAGTTTTGGATGTGAATCATCACAAAGGTTTGTGAAGATACCGAGGTAGGATAAGAATTATTTGAGTGATGATATATGTTTCCTTCTTTTGAAGGGGTCCCGTAAAGAGGGTATCGTGAACCGTAAAATTGATTTTCCCCAAAAAAAATACATGGAAGTAGTTGAGGGCCTATCATGGAAAAAGTGTTTTATGGAACTGACATGGCAGACACAAGATACATGGATGGGGCGTAATAAGTGGGATAAGCACCCATATGAGCATTGGATCCTAGAAGAGCATAGCTAGCATTGGATCCATAAGGGGGAAGGTTTCAACCTCCCATGGGGACATGACTCATATCAAATGAAGAAGTAGGCATCAAATCCATGGTGCCACTTGATCTAATGCTAGGATTCATATATGTGGTCCAGGGAGAGGATCGCATGGGTGAAGGCATATCAACAGAAAAATGACTAGAGACCCAAGGTGCAGACTGAGTGTTATAGTTCTGCAAACCATTGTGAAAAGTGGAAGGATCTTTCCCCATGAAATGAGTAGGTATCATGGGATGAGTAGCAGTAAATGAGGGAGCAAAAGAAACTCCACTATCCATGATGATGACACCTAAAAGAGACTTCTAAGGCCAACTAGTAGTCAAAGAGCATACCAAAATTCAAATGGACAGTATATGAAATGGGTAAAGTGGTTGAGTGGCATCCCTCCCTAAAGAAGGTATGTCTCGTCCAAGAGGGAACTAAGACTCCCCGCTAAATATTGGAGGTAAAAAAATCAGTTATAGGGGTCCTCGTGGGCTTAAAAACCAGTCGCTTAGATCCCCCTGGAGAGGTAATCTTCCATAAAGGTTGTGTGTTGTCTGACCCCTATCTGACCCAGGGTATAAGCATAATAACCCCTACAAGTAACCTATGAGATACCTATGTCAAGAAACTAATAAAAAATTGTATAAATGATGCATAGGATATGTGACATCCCCAAAAATAATTTATTTTTAAGTTTGAGATTTCTTAAGAAAATTATTCCGTTTTTGGTAAATTCGAAATTGGAAAATTTTTGCCATTTTTGGAAATTTCGACTTTCGAATTTAATTAATTGTAATTAATGATTATTACTTTTGGGAAGAGACCTTATTTGAACCAACTAGCTTCTTAAGTATGGCACTTGTATTAAATAGAATATTTTATAATTATTGCTAGAAGACAAATGGAACAACCATGTTGAAATTAGCTGACCATGACTCCATGAGTGGGGAACATGTTGGATCTAGCCTAGGGCTGATTGTGACAAGTGGAAAATTAATTATTTGTCCATGGGAAGCCACTGAAAATTAGAGATTTGGGAAGCTGCAAAAATTCCCAAGAGAGGGAAAAAGACCTAGGCAAAAATGACTTTGGATATATGGCTTATTTGAGGAGGCAAGACACTACCTAGTATGCTGGGGGCAAAGAAAATCTATCACTTGTTGTTACAAACACTACTAGCTGAGTGTGAGGCAAGGTTAAGACTATTTAAACTGTAAAACATTTGCTGAGGGGAGTTCCAGCTTAGCCCTCATGGATTCATGGTCAAGCTAGGGGCTGAACATGATAAGTGATTTGGCTGACCAGTTCTAAGGTTGGGAAGAACTAGGATGTTCCCTTCGTTTTTCCAGTGTTTATTCATATATGTTCCTCTACTTCCCTCTTATTTTATTTGTATCATTGAAATTATTATACATGCCTTCTATTTCTAGATGAATGCCCTATTGTTCATGTGTGTCTAGATAGAATTATAGAGTTATTGTAGGGTAATGTTTGTGGAAGTAATTATGCTTGACTAAAGACTGTATCTATAGGATCACAATATGTTATCTGTTATAGGAACAATGCTATTATAATAATGAATGTACTAATAAAATGATTGAGTATTATATATGTGGTAGGAATAGACTGTAAATAATAAATAGTGTTGAAAAGACACTGTGTATTAGTCATGGCATGAACAAACTTATCTGGTATAAAGTAATAAATTAATCAAGCAGATACAAATACAAATTCTAGAAGTTTCTACCTGTCATAAGATCATATAATGATAAAGCATTCAAGTTTTGTTTTCAACATGTATAGACTAAAATCCCAAATCGGGACAAAAATATACTACGATAGGGATTCACGAAATATTTATGTAACTATATGAATGTATTTATGAATATATATGCATTTTTTTGCCATTCGACAATCGATACAGTAGATGGCATAGAAATGACACTGTATAATTATAAAGTTTTGCGCATATCTTAAGTAATTAATATGAAACTTTCTAACAGTTATATGAAACCCGTACAATAAAAATAATGGCTATATATTTATATATAGTTGCATATATATATATATAAAGAAAACGTTCCGGATATAATTACAGAGTCGTATCTTTAATCTATTTTACACTGATAGACTCAAAACTATTTTGATAGCTAATGATTAGATCCCATCAACACCAACTGTGACAGGGAAACAAATAGCTTTAGAAATTCGCATGCTCGGAAGCGAGGTAAATTAGTTCCAGAAAACTTTGAGTACAACTCCAAATGAAAACAAACGGTCTGTCTAATGATTACAAGTCTAGGTTAAAATGTTACAACAGACTTTTATTTTTCCTAGGATCTATGGTGATAAAGGCTGAAATTAAAGCTACAAGAATGAAAACAACATATATTAATCACAATACCATTTGTTTCAGAATGTCGAAGAATGATCCTAGTATGCAAAGAAAATCAAATCGTATTTTCCATTCCAATAATGTTCGAATTTGGACATAGTAAAAATCTGGCTTAATCATTCGGAAAATTATACAATTTTAAAGTTGACCCTCTTATTTCACCATGAAAGAAAGGAACAAAGGTACAAACTAGCATAAAAATGAACAAATCTCTACCACAGAGATAACTCTTTAGTTGAATCTTTCTACCATTAGTCGCCTAGGCCCTTCTAGGAAGAGGCAAGATGGAACCTGAATACCTCTTAAGCAGGTGACAAAAGTTAATATCAATGATTTTCACATGGCTGAAATCCCTACACAAAGTTGCAAGAAATACCATTAACAATTGGTTCAACAGAGATAAGTCAATTAAAATAAGACGATTAGTAATAATAGGAAAGGAATTGTTGGATCGTGCACACTTGGGGAGAGTGTGTGTGGTGCACTCTGCAAAACCCTAGACCCGTCTAAGACGGCAAATCGATCACAAGGAAAAGGCTACTAGTGAGAATACCAAAGAGCGCCTTTTCTCATCGAACGGCTCCTACTGCTGCAGGAGAATGGGTGCCGAGGAGGGGGGGAAACCCCCCTCATACCGCAATGTCGTAGCTAATGAAAAATTGGGCACCAGAACAACACGGCCCGCCTTTGAGCCGTCGCCGCAGATACACGAGCAGATCCTATCCAGGGAGCAAGGCCTCAAAGCGGATATGGACACAGAGACCGGAACCTCTCAACCAAAGCACCCACGAAGATGGGAATCGGGCAAGTTTATACCGCAGATGGAGAAGCCACTGAGATACCTCATCAGCTCAAATAGAGTGGGCGAACATACACAGTTCATGCAGGAGCATGCACTCATCGGCAAATTTTTAGGGCTATGGCCGGCCGAAAGAGACCTCAATAAGTGGATAAAGCACTGGTGGAACCCCAAAGGTGATTATGAACTTCAACTCAGCTCCAAGGGCTTCTTCACCATCGTATTATACAACCTAGAGGACAAAGACGGAATCTTTGAAAATGGGCCATACTTCTTCAACTCGACAGGGCTATTCCTTCACTTCTGGACCAAAAGATTTAGCCTGGACAAAGAAGACTTCACCATGGCTCCGGTCTGGATCCGCCTGTATTCCCTACCGCAGGAGTTCTGGTTGGAAGAAATTTTAATGGGCATTGGCAACACCCTAGGGAAATATGTGAGGGCGTCAGAGGCTACCAGGCAATGAAAATACACCTCATACGCCAGGATCTGCATATACATGAACATTTCCAAAGCACTCCCCGGCGCAGTAACCCTGGAATACCAGGACGAGGACTGGTTGCAAACCCTGGATTATGAACACATACCATTCAGATGCCGCCGGTGTCATGAACATGGCCACCTCTACCGAGATTGCCCTCTCATCAAGCAAACCGCAAAAGAAACTGACATCAAGCAGACAGATGGCTTCACCACCGTTACAACGAAAAGGAAAAATCCAACAAAGAAGCAGTCCATGGATCCCAGGCACAGCATATCCACCAAGAATCAGTACGAGATCCTTGATCATCTACCAGAGGAGGAGGAGGTGCAGAACCTGTTCAAAGATCCCCAACAGCCGCAGATGGAAAACATGCACCCCAACCCCTCACCTCAAAATCTGGAAGCCCACATGGAGGATAGAGGGGAGGGAGAGGGGGACACGCTGATGATACTGGATGATAGAGAGTTAGCAGAGATAGACTTGGAAAAGTTGGAAGAATCCCTAAACCAAAAGAACCTGCAAACCCTTCTGGAGGAACAACTGCGTAAAGTCCACAAGGTCTTTCTGAACTCCTCAGAAGGATCCACTACACGTTTAGGCATAGCATTGGACCAGAACTCTGGCTCGAAGAAAATCCTGCGCGAAAGCAAGAGAAGAGGACGAAAAACAACGCATCAACTGATCAAGGAGGCAGGGAACCTCATGATAAATTTGGGACAGATACACAAGCTTTCGGAGAAATACCTCCACTCCACACCTCCTTCTTAATGATGAAGATCATAACCTGGAACATAAGAGGACTGAATGGGAGATCCAAACAGAGGATCCTCCGAGAATGCATCATAGCAGAGAAGCTCGATATCCTACTGCTCCAAGAAACCAAATGCATAGGAGCAGAGGTGGAAGCAATCTTCCAACGCATATGGCGAGAATGCAACTCAGTCACAATGGACTCCATTGGAGCCTCAGGTGGCCTGGCCATACTCTGGAATCCAGCGAACATAACCATCAACAAGGCCTTCACAATAGTCGGCACAATCACGACTCACTACAGTATAATGGGCACGAATCAGGAAGGAGCCATCACAAATGTATACGGACCTCAAGGGAGCCAGGACAAAGACAACTTCATGGAGCGAATCAAGCTAGTCAAGAGCCTGATAACCACCCCAAATTGGATCATAGGCGGTGACTTCAACATGATCCTGACGCTGGAAGAAAAATCAGGTGGCATCAAAAGATTGGAGCAAGACAGTGGTAAGTTCAAGGCTCTCATTGACCACCTTAACTTAGTAGATATAGAAAATAGCAATGGTACCTTTACATGGTCCAATCGTAGATCAGGCAGCCAGCATATTTCCTGTAGATTGGATCGCTTTTTGGTAACAGAGGAGATCATGGAATCAGGGGCAAACTTGGAAAGCCTGATATTACCGAAAGCAGGCTCAGATCACTGGCCACTAGGTCTGCAGATGGACTTAGGGGAGCCTCCCAAATACAAGCCGTTCCGCTTCGAGAAATTCTGGCTATCACATCCAGACTTCAAAAGACTAGCCAAATCCTGGTGGGAACAAGCAGAAATAGATCATGGCTCGTGTATGTACAAATTTCAGCAGCACTTAAAAAACTTTAAGCAGAAGCTAAAACTTTGGAACAAAGAAAGCTTCAGAAACATCATACAAAGCATAAAGCCCATCGAAAGCAGGCTGGAGGAAATTCAAGAAATCTTCATTGCAGGATCCAGAACAACAGAGCTCATGCAGGAAGAGGAGTAGCTTCAGATGCAACTAGAGGAGCGAAGAAAGCAGGAAGAAATCTTATGGAAGCAAAAATCCAGAGTGCAATGGCTTAAAGAGGGGGAAAAAAACACCAAGTTTTTCCATAGAGCCATGATGCATAGAAGGCACATCAACAGGATCGCCCACCTAGAGGATAGCCAGGGTAATATTATAAGAGAACACTCCAAAATTGAGGACAAACTGCTCAGATACTATCAAGACCTTCTAAAAGAACCAGTCACAGACATATCGGAAGCAATCCGACGAGTCACCGCACACATACCAGCCTTAATAACCCCGGAACAAAATGCGGCCTTAACCCGACCCATTACCCAGGAAGAAGTCGGCCAAGCAGTTAAAGCCATGCCCTCAGGCAAAGCCACAGGCCCGGATGGGTTCACCACGGATTTCTTCCACCACTGCTGGGATTTGATCGGAAAAGAAGTATGGGAAGTCGTAGAGGAATTGCGAGCAGCGGGACTGGTATTGCCAGCTCTCAACGCCACCTTCCTTACCCTCATTCCAAAAGAAGAGCGAGTCACCAACCCCAAACACTTCAGGCCTATATCCCTCTGCAACGTCATCTACAAAATAGTCACCAAGGTCATCGCCAACAGGCTCAAACCCATCCTGCCCTTTGTCATCTCCAAGGAGCAGTCAGGGTACGTGGAAGGAAGGAAAATCATGGACAGCATCATCTTGGCCCATGAAATCATACACTCCCTCAAAACTTCAAGAACTCCAGGTATGCTTATAAAACTCGATCTCTCCAAAGCTTTCGATAGAGCTAGCTGGCAGTACATCAGGGAAGTCCTAGACACCTTTGGATTTGATCAGGGATGGACAAGTTGGGTCTTAAATCTCATCACTTCGACCTTCTTCTCCATTCTCATCAATGGTGTTCCTTCCAAACCCTTTTCTCCCTCTAGAGGAATCAGACAGGGAGACCCCCTCTCCCCTTTTCTCTTTGTTCTCCTAGCGGAAGGCTTGGGACGCTACCTCCGAGCAGCAGTCACCGAAGGTTCCCTCAAAGGCCTCCCCATGCACAACATTCAGCCTGCACCTTCACACAGCCAATTCATAGACGATACTCTCCTTCTGAACTCTCCCTCGGCCTAGGAAGCTACCAAGCTCAGCTCTATTCTCTCTGACTTCACTAAGGCCTCTGGCATGACCCTCAACCTTGACAAGTCCAAGCTTTACTTCTTTAACACTCCGGCCCCTGTGCAGAGACACATCTCCAGACTCTTAGGAATACCCAGGAGCTCCCTTCCATCCAATTATCTAGGAGTACCCCTAACAGGGGCAGCGGCCTCTTCCATCTCTTGGGACAACCTCCTCCTCTCCATATCCAATAGAATGCACAACTGGACCTTCAGACCCCTCAATATCGCTTCTCATTTGGTTCTCCTTAAGTCTGTCCTGCAAGCGCTGCCTACTTACCTCTTTACAGCCCTGGCATCCCCCAAGAAAGTCATCAAAGCTATTAGAACTCTGCAAAGAAATTTTCTTTGGCAGGGACTCCAACCCAAAAAGAAATGGGCTTTAGTCAACTGGGATCGGCTATGCATGCCCAAGAGGCAAGGTGGACTGGGTCTCAGAGACCCTGGGAAACTAAATCAAGTGATGGGAGCTAAAATCTGGTGGAGATGGCTGAAAAATCCCACCGCAGCCTGGGCACAACTGTGGCAGCGCAAATATGCCCCCCTCACATCGGAAGACCAGCTAATTAGACACAACAACTGCATTCATGGCTCCAACATATGGAACACCGCCTAGCAAAATCACACTCTGGTCCAGAATCACGCTTTCTGGGAAATAAAAGATGGCGGCAGTGCCCTCTTCTGGAAAGATTCATGGCAGCAGCTCAAGCCAACGGACTCAATGGAGGATCTTGATGACCTCAAAAGAGCTCTCCACCAGCATACCCCTCTAAAAGTCAAATATCTTTGGGCATCTCATACCCCGCAGCAGCACTGGCGTCACTGGAAAATCTCACATCAAGAGCTCAGCGTCCCCGAAACTCTTAATCTGCAAACTTGGCAAGCTCACGCCTCCAACAGAAAAATACGATATCGGGAAGGACCAGAATCCTGTGTTGGGGGTACATCCCGGCTGGCGTCTTTACCATTAGGGAAGCCTACTCTCTACAAGCCAATCATCGGGAACCAGAAACAAAACACATCTGGAACAAGGTTTGGAATCCTGCTCTCTGGCCTAAAATATCCACCTTTCTTTGGCTACTAGCGCACAACAGAACCTTGACCTGGGACAACCTCCATAAAAGAGGCCTTATAGGACCCTCACGCTATGTTCTCTGCCTATAAATGGAGGAAACCAAAGAACACCTCTTCAATGGTTGCTATTACAGCCAACAGATCTGGGACTTTGGGGCGCAACTCATGCGAAAATCCAGCAGAAATCGGAGCTGCATCAACAGCACAATTGAAGACTGGGATAACATATCATTCAGCAATCCCATTTTAAACTGCTTTTGGACCCTGCTACTGGGATTCATGCTCTGGAAAATCTGGAAGGAGAGAAACAAGTGAATATTCCACTCCCTATCCTCTCCACCTGAAGTCACTTGGGATAAAATCAAATCCTTGATCAAAGAAACAATCCGAAGTAAGCCTTGGACTGTAGCAGATCAACAATGCAGCCCTGAGGAGCTAAGTATTCTTCAACATTGGCAACCCATAACTAGCAGCCAACCTCAGCAAAAAAGCAACACGGGTCTACCTACCAGTCCTACCAACTGGTCTCCCCCTCCACTGCACTACATCAAAGCCAACTTTGATGGCGCCTCCAGAGGTAACCCGGGACCGGCGGGCTATGGGGTTGTGCTACGAAATTCAGAAGGGCAAATCCTTGATATGGAGGCAGGCTTTCTAGGAGAAATAGTCAACAATGTGGCTGAGCTCACAGGACTCCTCCGAGGACTCCAAATGGACATTGAAAAAGGCCATCATAAGGTCATCCTAGAAGGAGATTCCCAAGTCATCATCAGACTAGCCACTAGAATACTCCATGGATGCAGCCCAAACAAGATCTCACCCAGCTGGAGACTCCATAGCTTGCTAGCAGACTTCACTCTCCACCTTCAACCGCACTACAACATCATCACTTCACATGTGAAACGGGAAGCAAACAAAGTGGCAGATCACCTGGAAAATGAGGCAGTGGACACGGGAGAGGAACGCTTATGCTGGGAAGGCCATGGCTCACCAGTCTCAGAGGTCCTCGCGCGGTGCCAAGGCCTGGCCAACAAAGATCTTCACTCCCCGGATGGGGTGATAGGGAGGATGAAGAGGCCACGTGGAAGGGAGCTGGGAGGCGGTGGCATGGCGCATACTGGCTCGCATCAAACGCCCATTAAATTGACATGAAGTTACACAGACGCATTCAACAGCAGATCCTGCTCGCACAAGGGGAGGGTACCCGCACTAAGTTTCCGACTTTAATGAAGGTAAGGATGGCGGTGGCTATCGTAGTTAGCATAATGCTTGGGCTCATTGTGAACATTGCAACTCCAGGCCGTCGAGAGCACCCGAGAACCCCTGTCTCCCAGAGGCATTGGCATTGCAACAAGCTTGCTTGCGTCCGTCTAGAGCGGCCGCTTCGCTTGGCCGCACTGTCACCCTGCAACACCATGCCGAGAATTAGAGGGACGCCACGACGGGGGGCAGCTTGGCATGCAGCGAAGTCACGTCGAAAGCGAAAGGCATATTTTGAAAAAGCAATAGCAGTGGCTGCCAGACGATGAAGGATGTGGGGAATGGCAATTGTTGAGGAGGTGATCTCGGATGAAGGAATAGAAAGCCCCCCATGCGCATACTTTGTTCACGGTCCCGGAAAACTGGCACCCTCGCTCGCATTTTGGTTTGGACAGCACCCCAAGAATGGCAAACGGAACGAGCTATCAAGGCGACAACTGCACAGAAGAACCCTACTCTCCTTGCTATGTGGAGGAGGAAGCTCCTCCTGAACCCCCCAGAGCAGATGAACCCACCAGAGCAGATGCAGGGCATGGAGCGACCGCAGACAACAGCCTGGCACAGCCACCCTCCATCGATGAAGGTTATCTCAACCTCATCTTTGATGTGAGAAATCTCTTATATGACCAGACCTTCCACATCGTGAGGCTGGAGCAAAGGCTAGATATGTTTTTCACCGCGCACTCAAGAGCTACGTCGAAGAAACAATGCCCGACATGTGCCAGAGCTTACGCTTTTCCAACGCGATGGCGGCACACTATGGATGCGACACTCATACTGGCTCCAAGGTTACTTGATGTTCAGACCCAAACCTTGCTTATGGTTTTATTTTAATAGCCTATGCATTTTATATGTCTTAGTTTTAGCTGTAAACATCAGACTTATGCTGTGGCTTGCCACTCCTCGTTTCCTACGGGCGGGAGTTAGCAATGCCAATTTTGTTATTTACTGTCTACTCTGCAACTATGATGCTACCTGGACAGGGATGTCCAACTGTCTCGGTTTCCTGCTCAGGCGGGACAGCTGGCATCCCCCACTACTCTGTATTTTGTCAATGCTAATATAATAGGCTCCAACTCTTTTTTACTTAAAAAAAAAAAGGAAAGGAATTGTTGAAGTAATACTTAACATTAAATGGAGGGATTTGCTATCCTTCATTGTTGCAACAAGCTGAGTACTTTCCAGAACGAAAGTGGAGGAGGAGCCCAAGACTCCCTGATGGGTACCCTCACAAATCACAGGGTCCCATCATTAGTGATAAGAATTAGTAAATAAATCAAAGAAAAACATTACAGGAAAAAATACACGAATGACGATCACAATGAAGTATGTGAGTCGCATAACAAACATAACCAATTATTTATTCTAAATAAAAGTGTAGAAATTTGAGGCATCAGGTCAACGAACATTCCCAAAATATTTCGATTTACCATTGGAGAATATTGATCTAAATAAAGGAAACACAGGGTCAACACTGTGCCGATTTCACTAGACTCGTTTTAGCAGAAAAATGGACGACCCAATTTTTCCTTTAAACTTACAATGCAAGATACAGAGATTATTTGTCTATGGTTATACCAAATTTAACTTTTGGAAACATTCTGATAACAATTTTACAGGCCTAAAATTTCCCCGGGAAGATAGGAAATAGAGGGCTCGAGCAGAAAACTCACTACAGGTGTCTAACCGGGATAGCAAATGTTATTTGAAAACTGGCCCCATGAAATTACCTTATCATGCTTAAGTATAGTATGGAGACATAATGTGAATATGTAACTTAGATGGACATCTGAGCCATAGTATGGTGAAGTCTCAAAGATACTCACATTGGTGTTAGCACATAAGGAAATTATAGGATGAAGGACACGACTAACCCTAAGAACAAAAGACCTGAAAATGATACATGTGTAAATTCCTCAGAAAGAATATAAAGAACATAAGGTTGACAACCTTCCAGAGAAATTGAGTAGAACATATAATGAATATAAAGGCCACTTACTAGTGGTATATACAGTCCTGGAAGGCACTCAAAGTTGCGATACTCCCCACACTAAGAAAACAAAGAGAAATGCAGAGCCCCAACTCTGAAATTGCTTCAACAAAATGACAATCGAACAACTTATGTAACCCTAAAGCACAAACCCCTCGCAACATGAATGATGAAGGTACAAGTGAAGCGTGGCCATGTGATAGAGGTGACTTGGCGCATTTGGGTTCAACAAAGATACAAAGTTGGCCCGCATTTCTCATCTACCTCCATTAATGGCCAGAATTTGACTTTGAGGTAAGACATATCAAGGGAAAGGAAAATAAAGTAGTTGATGCTTTGAGAAGAAGAGTTCATGGCTTGTTTGAAATCAACATTAGCAAGGAAGAAAGTGATATTGAAAAAAGGATAAAGACTGTAGGTAATAACGACGAAAATTAAACTAAGATAGTGGCAGAATTAAAAAACACTACAGAAAATTCAGACAAAACAGATCTGAGTATTGATAAAAATGGTCTACTATGATTCAAAAATAGGATATATATACCAGATTCGATAGAGTTAAAGCTAACAGTTTTGGATGAAGTGAATAAGAAACCATATTCTGGCCATCCAGGATACCAGAAAACGATAAAAACACTTAGAAAATTATTCTATTGGCCTAATATGAAGGGCGAAACAACAAAATACTTAGCTAAATGTCAATATTTTCAGTAGGTAAAAGAGGAACACCAACATCCATCTAGCCTATTACATCCCTTACCAGTAGCAACATGGAAATGGGAGAGTATATCACTAGACTTTATTACAGATTTTCCTAAAAAATAGAAACATAATGATTCTATTATGGTGGTAATTGATAAACTTAGTAAGACTGCACACTTTATTCCTATAAGGTCTACTTTTAAAGATATTAACATCACTAAAGTATTCATGAAAGAAATTTTTAGACTACATGGCATTCCTAAAATGGCGATTTCAGATAAAGATGTAAAATTTGCATCTACTTTTTGGAAAGAATTGTTTGCAAAGATAAATACTAATTTGAATTTTAACACAATTTATCATCCACAAATGGATGGAAAGACTGAACAAACAAACCAAATCATAGAATATATGCTCCACATGTATGTAAGAATAAAACCAAGCAAGTGGGAAGACTACCTTGATGCAGGAGCATCTCAAGCGAGCCAGCGCGAAGGCCAAAGATAGTTGGACAAGCGCCCAACACAAATTTTGAAAATGTCTTAAGATATTAATGAAGCCATTAAGAAGGAGAGTGTTTGTAAAATGTGAAGGGACCTTGAGCGATCTGCTCTCATCCTTAGTATATAGAAGGCATTTATGGTACTTAATGCAAGTAGGTAGAACTGAATGTGTAGATTTGACAGTCTTAGAGTGCAAGAGGGAAATGGGATATAAACACCCTCATTGTGTATTGTAACATTAGATGATTATAATGAGCATATAGAGTAGATAAGAGAGAGTTGTGTTAAGACACCCATGTACAGATATTTGAATTAATAGAGAAATCTTTGATTCAAATTCATGGCGTTGTGTTCATTCTCTGTGTATGAATATTGAATGCTATGCTCATGGTTATTTTACTCTTTCTACTATACATTTTCTTTTATGCTATGTATGAATGATTTCTTGTTGAATGTTTGAAATTTGAGAGGAAAGGGGAAAGGAATTAGTTTCAATTGTTTTTCCATCTGAGCAAGAGTTCCTACAAGGAGTGTAGTTGAATTGTCTGCAAGGAGTGCGTTGATGAAGGGTTCAGAGGTTTGTCTCTGAAATCTTAGATAGGGTAGCTTTTGTTCTCATTCACTTAGAAGTGAAGTTAGGAATAGGAGCCATGCAAGGAGTGTGCAGGCCAAGTAAAGTCTCAGGGTTGTGAACCCGAGTGAAACATTGAGAGACTGTTGTTGTAGGTGTGCGCAGAGTCGAGGGAGTTCAACACTTCAATGTGCGCAGAGTTGGAGAAAGATCAGAAGGATTTGGAACTTCGAAGGATTCAAAGGAAAATAAGAGACCAAGTACCTTGAAATCTTGAAGGAAAGCGTAGCGACATCGGATCACAGGAGGATGAGTTCTCAAGGAATGAGACAGACGGTCGAAATTCTCTGTGGAGAGTCTACGAAGTCCCGTGAGCCGTCAGATCTCATGAAGGAGCAGGGGAGTTACCACGAGCATTCCAAAAGGTGTAAGATCAGGAGAGGCAGAGCCATCGATTCAAGTAAGTCAGGGGTCATTAGATCACTCGTGAAATTGCCTATTGAGATTTCGTGAGTGGAAGGGTAAAAAACTTGGTATTAAAGTTCACAAAATCGAGAAGCGTGAAGCTGTGAAGGATCGATAAGGTTGTGTGGGACCATAGGAGCCAGCAAGGTGGATAGGTGGCACACTATCGACGTCGAATTCAACTGCGTTGACCACTTTGAAGTTTCATAAGTCGAAGTCCCGAATGACGAGAAGTCTAGTTGTGGTGCCAGCACCGAGAAATGTGTCGGAGTCTGACATCTCGAGATTTTGGAGAATAGAATATCAAGATTTCGGGGTTCACAGGCAGAGTTGTATGTTATTGCAACTCGCGAACGCGCGAAAGCTAACAGGTCAGAGTGATATTGGAGTTTCAGAGTTTCAGGATTCAAGGGTTTGAAGGTCACGCACACAGCATCTTTCTCCTTTCACTGGCTCAAAGAACTCAAAAATGGCTCTTCTATTTTCATTTTAGAGAATTTGCACCCACAACAAATCCTCGTGGGATCCTCCCTTTGCAGTTAGGAGATTGGACTTCATGATTTCGCGAATCATGCAGTCGAGTGTCTTGTCGCTCAGACCCCCGAATCCCGAAACTCCAAAACTCCTATATCACTCTGACCTATCGGCTTTCACGCGTTTGTGAGTTGCGATAGCATACAACTCTACCCATGATCCCAGAAATCTCAATATTCTATTCTTTGAAATCCCAAGATGTCAGACTCTGACACGTTTCTCGGCGCTGGCCCCACAACTAGACTTCTCGCTATTCAGGACTTCGACTTACGAAACTCTAAAGTGGTCAACGCATTTGAATTCTATGTCGATGATGTGCCAACTATCCACCTTGATGGATCCTATGGTCCCACACAATCCTATGGATCCTTCATGGCTTTGCGCTTCTCAATTTCATGAACTTTAATACCAAGTTTTCGACCCTTCCACTCACGAAATACCGATAGGCAATTTCACGAGTGATCCAATGACCCCTGACTGACTTGAATAGATGGCTTTGCCTCTCCTGAGCTTTCACCTTTTGGAATACTCACCATAACTCCCCTACTCCTTCGTGAGATCTGACAGCTCACAGGACTTCGTGGACTCTCCACAGAAAATTCTGACCATCCATCTCATTCCTTGACAACTCGTCCTCCTGTTGTCCGACGTTGTTATGATTTCCTTCAAACTTTCAAGGTACCTGGTCTCTTCTTTTCCTTCAACTCCTTCGAAGGTCTAAATCCTTCTAATCTTTCTCCAACTCTAATCTTTTCAAAAAACTCTTGCTCCCACTCCTTGAAGTAGTCCTTCAAACAAATTCAAGTGTTGACCTCCCTCGACTCTACGCACACCTGCAGCAACAATCTCTCAATGTTTCACTCAGGTTCACAACCTTGAGACTTTACTCAGCCTGTGCATTCCTTGCATGGCTCCTGTGACTAACTTCACTTCTTAGTGAATGAGAACAAAAGCTACCCTATCTGAGATTTCAAAGACAAACCTCTGAACCCTTCGTCAACGCACTCCTTGCAGACAATTCAACTGCACTCCTTGCAAGAACTCTTTCTCATACAGAGAAACAATTGAAACTCATTCCTTTCCCCTTTCCTCTCAGATTTCAAACATTCAACAAGAAATCATTCATACATAGCATAAAAGAAAATGTACAGTAGAAAGAGTAAAATAACCATGAGCATAGAATTCAATATACATACACAGAGAACGAACAGGACGCCATGAATTTGAATCAAAGCTTTCTCTATTAATTCAAATCTCTGTACATGGGTGTCTTCACACAACTCTCTCTTCTCTACTCTGTATGCTCATGATAATCATCTAATGTTACAATACACAATGAGGTTGTCCATATCCCGTTTCCCTCTTGTGCTCTAAAACTGTCAAATCTACACATTCATCTCTACCTACTTGCATTAACTACCATAAATGCCTTCTATATACTAAGGATGAGAGCATATCGCTCAAGGTCCATTCACATTTTACAAAGGCACTCCTTCTTAATGGATTCATTAATATCTTAATACATTTTCAAAATTTGTGTTGGGCACTTGTCCAACTGTCTTTGGCCTCCACGCTGGCTCACTTGAGATGCTCCTGCATCATACTTCGTTGCTTGAAAATTTTCATGAGCTCCTGTCCATGAGCTCGCATATGGTGTGTCCATGCCTTTGGACCTCTGTTTCATTCTCCCAGCTAGCATCTTCAACTGGATGGCCCTTCCACTTGACCAAATATTCGAAGTAGTTCTTTCGCCTGGTCTTCTTGCTTACTCTTTTGTCCAGTATGCACTCCATCTGCGGCTTATCTGCAACTGGCATCTTCTTTGTCCACTGGATCACTGGCTGCTCATTTCTTGTCCCTACTTCCTCAGCTTTATATGGGTACAAATTTGAGATATTGAATATCGGAGAAATTCTGACCCCATCTGGTAATTCAATCTCGTAAGCATTCACCCCAAAATTCTTTAAGACCTTACATGGTCCAATCTTATTCATCTTCAGCTTATTATATGTTCCTCTCGGGAACCTTTCCTTTCTCAAATGTGCTAGAATCAAATAACCAACCTCAAATTGAAGTTGTTTCCTGTGTTGATCTTCTCTGCGCTTATATTCCTGGCTTGAATTCTGCAATCGATCCTTCACCCGGCTATGAAGTTCCTTCATCACCTCTACGAAATCTTTTGCAAGAGCACTCCTAGTTGCAATCTATTCTGAATCCCTCAATTCAGAAATTCCTCTTGGCTGCATGCCATAGACAAACTGAAATGGACTCTACCCTGTGCTTCTGTTAACTCAGTCGTTATAAGAAAATTCTGCCTGTGGTAATATGTTGTCTCACTGGTTGTGGTGTTCTGTCACCGGGCTTCTTATCAAGTCTCCCAGACTTATGTTTACCACTTCTATCTATCCATCCGTTTGAGGATGATAAGCTGAACTAAATGACAAGTTAGTTCCTAGCTTCTTCCATAAGGTCCTCCAAAAATGTCCTATGAACTTGGTGTCTTGATCCGAAACTATACTCCTTGGTAATCCATGAAGTTGAATTACTTCTTTGAAAAACAGATTCACAATGTGAGTTGTGTCACTAGTTTTCTGACATGGAATGAAGTGTGTCATCTTGGAAAATCTATCCACCACCACAAAGATTGAGTCAAAACCCCTTTGTGTTCTTGGCAACCCCAATATGAAATCCATGCTGATTGCATCCCATGGCCTCTCAGGTATGGGCAATGGTTGATAAAATCCTGCATTCTATTTCCTTCCCTTCGAATGATGGCAAATTTTGCGTCTGTACACAAATCTCTTGATGTCTGCTCGCATTCCCAGCCAAAAATATTACTCATTCAACTTTGCAAACATCTTGTCATGACCAAAGTGTCCTGCTAATCCTCCACTGTGTTTCTCCTTCAGCAAATTCTCCCTCATGGAGCATTTTGGAATACACAGTTGATT
>ML849126.1:26678-37205 GCA_009831015.1 Picea engelmannii
CTTTCCACATGTGAAGAAGGTTATTACTCCACCTCTTCCTCTTCCTCTACCTCTAGTATGAGGAAATATGTTATTATCAGCATACTCTCCTCTCTGTTCGGTATGCTTCCCTCATTGTTCAACATATTTCCCTCACTGTGAGCTTCCACCTCTCTCAGTTCGAGTCTGAGGTTTCTTCCAGTCCTCCTTGGGCTTTCGGTTTCTATCATGGGCAACTAATTTGCCTATGGGCTAACTTCTGCCTCAGCCTCCCTGACCTTGCTTTCGGCTCAACTTCTCTTCATCTTTTAGATCCATATGATAAACATCTTCCACCGTTCGGATGGTTACCATGCTCATCTCATCCTGAATGTCATATCTCAGGCCATTCATGTATCTGACAACCTTTTCATCATCGCTTTCCCAATGACCTGCCCTGATGTTCAGCTTGTAGAATTCTTCAGTGTATTTTTTCACTGTCATCAGCTTCTATCTCAGGTTTTGCATCCTTCTGAACAGAGTAATCTGATGATCTCTAGGGATGAATTTCGCCTTCATTTTTGTGATCATTCTATCCCATCTTTTGATCTACTGCTTTCCTTTGCAGCATCTGTCATCTTGTAGTTCATCCCACCACAATGCTACATATCTCTTCAATCTTGTGACAACATGCTTAACCTTCTTTCCTCTCCGACATCTTCATAGTCAAAGTATGTGTCCAGAGCTCTAATCCAGTCTAGAAGCTCCTCTACATCTAGATTTCCCTCATAAACTAGAATGTCCATATTCTCTCTTGCCCCCATTCTTGCAATAGCCTTAATCAAACGTTCGTTTGTTGCATCTTCAACTGCAACTTCTTCTTCATGTTTAGCCTCAATTTCACTTTTGGAATCACTAAGATCCCCAACACTGACTATGCATCTCTGTGTTGTCTCCATGTCCTCAAGTCTAGCGTGTAAATCATGCATTTCTTTTTCCATGGCTAGATCAATCATCTGCCTACCTCTTCTTCTCGACATTTCCCTCTCCTCTAGTGGATCGGGTGTTTGCTTGTCCCTTCTCCTTGGCGACATGGTGAATTCTTCTCTTCTCTTCTACAGAAAGCAAAGAACCTTTCTGAGCTCTGATACCAAACCTGACGCAAACCCTCCTCAACCTACCGGTCAAAAGGTCACGCACACAGAATATTTCTCCTTTCACTGTCCCAAAGAACTCGAAAATGGCTCTTCTATTTTCCTTTCGAAAAATCTGCACCCACAACAAATCCTCATGGTATCCTCCCTTTGCACTTAGGAGATTGGACTTCATGATTTCATGAATCCTGCAGTCGAGTGTCTTGTTGTTCAGATCCCCGAATCCCAAAACTCCAAAACTCAGATATCACTCCAACCTATCGGCTTTCGCACGTTCATGAGTTGCGATAACATACAACTCTGCCCATGAACCCCGAAATCCTGATATTCTATTCTCCAAAATCCTAATATGTTAGAGTCTGACATGTTTCTTGGCGCTGGCTCCACAACTAGACTTCTCGCCATTCGAGACTTCGACTTACAAAACTATGAAGTGGTAAATGCAGTTGACTTCTATGTCGATAGTGTGCCACCTATCCACCTTGCTGGCTCCTATGGTCCCACACAATCCTATCGATCCTTCACGGCTTCACGCTTCTCGATTTCCTGAACTTTAATACCAAGTTTTCGACCCTTCCACTCATGAAATCCCAATAGGCGATTTCACGAGTGATCCAACGACCCCTGACTGACTTGAATCGATGGATTTGCCTCTCCTGAGCTTGCACCTTTTGGAATACTCGCGGTAAATCCCCTACTCCTTCATGAGATCTGATGGCTCACGGGACTTCACGAACTCTCCACAGAGAATTCCGACCATTCATCTCATTCCTTGAGAGCTCATCCTCCTACGGTCCAACGTCGCTACGCTTTCCTTTAAACTTTCAAGGTACTTGGTCTCTTCTTTTCCTTTGACTCCTTCAAAGGTCCAAATCCTTCTGAGCTTTCTCTAACTCTAATATTTTCAGAAAACTCTTGCTCGGACTCTTTGTGACAGTCCTTCAAACACATTCAAGTGTTGACCTCCCTCGACTCTGCGCACACCTACAGCAGTAGTCTCTCAATGCTTCACTCAGGTTCACAACCCTGAGACTTTACTCGGCCTGCACACTCCTTGCATGGATCCTGTGCCTAACTTCACTTCTGAGTGAATGAGAATAAAAGCTACCCTATCTAAGCTTTTAGAGGCAAACCTTTGAACCCTTCATCAACACACTCCTTGTAGGAACTCTTTCTCAGATGGAGAAACAATTGAAAATCATTCCTTTCCCCTTTCCTCTCAAATTTCAAACATTCAACAAGAAATCATTCATACATAGCATAAAATAAAATGTATAGTAGAAAGAGTAAAATAACCATGAGCATAGCATTCAATATACATACACAGAGAACGAACATGACGCCATGAATTTGAATCAAATCTTTCTCTATTAATTCAAATCTTTATACATGGGTGTCTTCATACAACTCTCTCTTCTCTGCTCTGTATGCTCATCATAATCATGTAATGTTACAATACACAATGGGGGTGTCTATATCCCATTTCCCTCTTGCGCTCTAAAAGTGTCAAATCTACACATTCAGTTCTACCTACTTGCATTAACTACCATAAATGCCTTCTATCTACTAAGGACGAGAGTGGATCACTCAAGTTTTGTTCACATTTTACAAAGGCGCTCCTTCTTAATGGCTTCATTAATATCTTAAGACATTTTCAAAATTTGTGTTGGGTGCTTGTCCAACTGTCTTTGGCCTCCATGCTGGCTTACTTGAGATGCTCCTTCATCATACCTGCATTTGGTAGAATTTGCATATAACAATGGGTACCAAACTTCGGTTAAATTAATCCCCTTCAAGATGTTGTACGACATAAATTGTACAACTCCAATTAGTTGGGATTACCCAATCTACAAACTCATGGCTAGACTAGATATGCTCCATGAAATGAAGAGTACTGTAAGAAAGGTACAACCGAATTTAAAAGAGGCATAGGAAAGACATAAAAGTTAAGTGGACCAGAAAATAAGACACTTGGAATTTCAAGTGGGAGACCATGTTTACTTAAAAGTCAAAGACCATAGAATTTCACTAAAGCTAGGGAATTGTTCCAAGTTAGCACCTAGTTTTTGTGGGACCTTTGATATACTATCTTGAATTGGACCTATAGCATACCAACTTCCACTTCCAGCCAATCCAAAAATTCATAATGTATTTCATGTTTCCTTGTTAAGGAATTATGTTCATGAACCGACTCATATGATCGATTGGAACTTGGTGCAAGTGGAACAAAAAGGCGAGTTCCAGGTGGAACCTCTACACATTTTGAACTAAAGAGAAATAACACTTCAGAATAGAGTCATTTCTCAAGTAAAGGTGGAATGGAAGAACTTTATCCCTAAGGAGGCCACTTGGGAGTTGGAGGGAGATTTGTTGAAATCTCATCCAAACTTGTTCTAATAAAGTAATGAACACTGATGAAAATATTTTATTGAAGGGGGAAAGGATGTGACATACCCAAAAATAATTTATTTTTAAGTTTGATATTTCTTAGGAAAATTATTCTTTTTTTGGTAAATTCGAAATTGGAATTTTTTTTTCCATTTTTGGCAATTCCAAATTTTGAATTTAATTGATTGTAATTAATGATTATGATGGTTAGGCAGAGACCTGATTTGACCCAACTCGCTTCTTGACTATGACACCTGTATAAAACAAAATATTTTATAATTATTGTTGGAATACAAATGGAACAACCATGTTAAAATTAGGTGAGCATGACTCCATGAGTGGGGAACATGTTGGAACTACCCCAAGGATGATTGTTACAAGTGGAAAATCAAGTATTTGTCCATGGGAAGCCCCTGAAAATCTTTGATTTGGAAAGCTACAAAAATTCCCAAGGCAGGGAAAAATGCCTAGGAAAAAATGACTTTGGATATATGGCATATGTGAGGAGGTAGGACGTTGCCTAGTATGCTAGGGGAAAAGAAAATCTATATCTTGTTGTCACGAAAAACTATTGGTTGAGTCTGAGGCAAGGATAAGACTCTTGAAACTGTAAAGAATTTTCTAAGGGGAGTTCCAAGTTATCCCTCATGGATTCATGGTCAGACTAGGGCGTGAACAGGACAAGTGATTTGGTTGCCTTGTTATAAGGTTGGGAGGAACATGGTTGTTCCCTTTGTTTTTCCAGTGTTTACTCAGATATGTTCCTCTAATTCCCTCTTATTTTATTTGTATTGTTGAAATGATTATACATGCCTTCTATTTCTAGATGAATGCCCTATTGTTCATGTGTGTCTAGATAGAATTATAGAGTTATTGTAGGGTACTTTTTGTGGAAGTAATTCAGTTTGACTAAATAATGTATCTATAGGATCATAGTATGTTATTTGTTATAGGAACAACATTATTATGATAATGAATGGACTGATAAAATGAATGAGTATTATATCTATGGTATGAATAGACTGTAAATAATAAATAGCATTGCAAATCCACTGTGTATTAGTCGTGGAAAGAACAAAGTTATATGGTATAAAGTAATAAATTAATGAAGCATATACAGATACGAATTCTAGATGTTTCTACCTGTCATAAGATCATATACTGATAAAGCATTCAAGTTTTGTTTTCAACTTGTACATACTAAAATCCCAAATCAGGACGAAACTCTACTATGATAGGGATTCATGAAATATTTATGTAACTATATGAATGTAGTTATGAATATATATGCATTTGTTTTCCATTCAACAATACATATAGTAGATGGAATAGAAATGGCATTGTACAATTATAAAGTTTTGCTGATATATTAAGTAATTAATATGAAACTTTCTAACAATTATATGAAACCCATTGTACAATAAAAGGAATGTCTATATATTTATATAAAATTGCATATATATAAATAAAGCGTTCTTGATATAATTACAGAGTCGTATCTTTAATCTATTTTACCCTGATAGAATCAGACCTATTTTAATGCCTAATTCTTAGATCCCGTCAACACCGACTGTGACAAGGAAACAAATAGCTTTAGACATTCGCATGCTCAGAAGTAGGGTAAAGTAGTTCCAGAAAACTTTGACTACAACTCAGAATGAAAACAAATGGTTTGTCTAACGACTACAAGTCCAGGTTAAAATGTTACAACATAATTTTATTTTTCCTAGGATGTACAGTGATAAAGATTGAATGTAAAGCTACAGGAATGAAAACAACATATATTAATCACAATATCATTTATTTCAGAATGTCGAATAATAGTTCGAGTATGCCAAGAAAATCAAATCGTATTTTCCATTCCAATAATGTTCGAATTAGGACATAGTAAAAATCTGACATAATCATTTGACCAATTATTCAATTTTAAAGTCAACCCTCTTATTCAACCATGAAGGCAAGAAACAAAGGTACAAACTAGCATAAAAATGAACAAATCTCTATCACAGAGCTGACTCTTTAGTTGAATATTTCTACCATTAGTCGCCTAGGCCCTTCTAGGAAGAGGCAAGATGGAACTAGAATACCTCTTAAGAGGGTGAAAAAAGTTGATCTCGATGGTTTTCTCTTGGATGAAACCCCTGCACAAAGTTGCAAGAAATACCAATAATAATTTGTTCAACAGAGATAAGATGATTAAAATAAAATGAGTAATAATAGGAAAGGCATTGTCAAAGTAATACTTAACTTTAAATGGAGGGATTCAATATCCTTCACTGTTGCGATGAGATGAGTACATTCTAGACCGAAAGGGGAGGAGGATCTGACGACTCCCTAATGGGTACCCTCACAAATCATAGGGTCCCATCATTAGTGATAAGAACTAGTAAATAAGTCAAAGAAAAACATTACAGGAAATAATACATGAATAACGATCACAATGAAGTACCTGAGTCACATAACAAACATAACCAAATATTTATTCTAAATACAAGTGTAGAAATTTGAGGCCTCAGGTCAACGAACATTCCCAAAATCTTTCTATTTACCGTCGAAGAATAGTCATCTAAAGAAAGGAAACACGGGGTCAACACCTTGCCGAATTCACTAGAATCATTTTAGCATGAAAAGGGACGACCCAGTTTTTCCTTTAAACTTACAATGCGAGATACGCAGATTATTTGTCTATGGTTATACCTAATCTAACTTTCGGAAACACTCTGATAAGAATTTCACATGCCTGAAAGTTCCTTGGCTAGATTGGAAATAGAGGGCTCGAGCATGAAACTCACTACATGTGTCTAACCGAGATAGAAAATGTTATTTGAAAACTGGCCCCATGAAATTACCTTATCGTGCTTAAGTATAGTATGCAGACACATTATGAATCCCTAACTTAGATCGACTTCTGATCCATAGTCCAGTGAATTCTCAAAGAGATTCGCATTAATGTTAGCGTAGAAGGAAATTATAGGATGAAGGAGACGACTTACCCTAAGAACAAAAGACCCGAAAATGATACCTGTGCAAATTCATCAGAAAGAATATAAAGAACATAAGGCCAGAAACCTTGCAAAGTGATTGAGTAGAACGTATAACGAATAGAGGGGTCACTTACTAGTAGTAGAAACAGTCCTTGAAGGCGCTCTAAGTTTCCATACTCCCCTCGCCAAGAAAACAAAGATAAATGGAGAGCCCCAACTCTGAAATAGCTTCACAAAAATGAAAAGAAGACAACTACTGTAACCCTAAAGCATGAACCCCATGCAACATGAATGTTGAAGGTAAAAGGAAAACGTGACCATGTGATAGAGGTGACTTGGCGGGTTTCGGTTGGACGGAGATACAGAGTTGGCCTTCGTTTCTCATCTACCTCCATTAATGGATGGTCAAAGCTTAACTCTCGACTGTCATAAACCTCCTATCACATTTAATGGAATTACAAAGTAAATAAGTGGATCTCCTCGAAAACTAGATTTTGGAAACCTTCAACAACCGCTAGCCAGTTGCCGGCAGTTAATTATACTTCACCTAAGTCTGGCAGAGATAACAAATTTGTTAGTGCGGGGTTGTTTCTAACTCGAAAGAACATTATGCTATGTTATGAACGAAATACCTTTAACCAACAATTTTTTTTTACAGAGTAAGCCTGTCGAGGACTATGGTTGTGTATGAGAGAGTCAAAACAACTTAGGATTAAAACCAACATATCGCTAAGGTAAATAATTTGGCATCCCATACGTTAGACGTAACGTCTTATTTGTATGGTTTGTCTAGTCTTGAGCACATATATGGAGGGTTTCAAAAGGAGAGGGGTCAGGACCCTAAGTCCCATGCCTCTGTTTATTTTTCAAGTGAAAACCAATATAAACTTGTACCCTTATACAAATGTTGGTATGACTCAAGAATTGAAAAGAAAGTGTTAGATAATGAGATTGAGTAGTAATGTCATCATTAACATTCATAACTTGAATAAATACCAGAGTTTAACAATGGAAATAAAAGGGTTATTTCTTTTATTGAAAGTTGTTTTAAGGAACTTAGGGATAATATCCCTTAAAAGAAAAAAAAAAATTATGACAAAACTGAGGTACATTACAAGCGTGTAGTCGTAATTCTGGATTATTGTATGGGAAAGGTAGCAAAGAAAGAAACCTTGAAATCACCACTTTTCACAGAGGTATGGGTACTCGCAAGATCCCAAAATATGAATAAATCCACAGAAATATCTCTGATTCTAGGCGAGTATCCATGGGTTATTCCTTAAACCTAACTTCGCACGACCTCGCGATTAACTCTGGTGTGAGCGGAGCCTCTTGATATTACCAATTATACAAAGGAACTATCAACTCCCTTTCTCAGACACATATGTTGATTTAATTGCCTTGGAGAATTTAACTCACAAAATTGTATCCCAAGAAACTAAATCCTAGACTAGTTTGTGCACCCTAAACATAAAATTGTGACTAATCAATTTTAGTTTAAAGAGTAAATTTTATTGGCCATGATTACTCAAAATGGTATGGAAGTGAAACTCATGATATTATGACTCCGCAAGAAAATAAATATAAATATAATGCAAAGTCTATTTTTTTTTCAATGAATGATATGTGTATAAAAACAACACAATTTTCAATTTCAACTCTGCAATGCATAAGTAAAATCCAATATTTCGCGAAATGCACTAATCTAATGATAAAAATTCAAAAGCCAAAAATTCCAAGCAATGTAAAATGCCTATTTTTTTATATTTTCAATATATTAAAGAGAAAATGCATGGACTCAAAAGAAACCTGATATCTAAATTCTACTATGTATAAAGGGAATGACTAAAGCAGAATACCAAGAAGCCAAGAAACAACCCAGAGTTGAAGGACAAAATCTAAAAAATGAAAAATGATGAGAAAGACTACGCCCAAAAATTCAACTCCAAACAGGTTACATGGCAACCCAGAGAATCTCAACAGGCACTACAGAGACCTAAGAAGGCTCAACAATCATCAAATCCCACCCAAGAATCACACAACACAACAAATAAGAAAGGAAAAGTGGTATACGTGATTTTTCTGGCAAACAGTGTGCATATACACAGCTTGCAATGATACATCACATGCGTATACGTGACTTTCAAGATAAAAGGCATGTATAGGATTGAAAACAAGGCCGGACAAGTGGAAAATGATGAAAAATCAGATCCAGAGTGAAAAAAATCTATCAAGTAGTGATACGACAAGAAACACAAAGGAAAAAGAGCAACGCAAGGAGAAAAAGTACTTCAACCCTTATAAATAAGATCTCTCCCCAATGGAGTGACTAATTTTTTTATGAGGGAAAAACTCTCTATGGCTAGGGTAAAACACAACAGACAGTTATGACTACATAAATCTACTCAATTTAACATATTCTATATAAAATAATGTGCAAGCGAGATAAGAAAGAAGCCTACCTCGTTCCAACGTTTGAGGATGTTCCATTATTGAGTACTTTGACCTAAAGTTTTGTACATGCAACAAGTTCTCAACAAGCAAGCTTATAGGGATAATATGAAGGGGTTATCACGTTAGATAGCATAATTTGTTAATAAACATTACAAATGTACCCATGGATAATAATCATATATTTTCACTATACCAATTGGAAAGGAAAGGAGTATTTCTATTAATAAATGATCAGCAGAAGAGAAAACATTACAGTCTTATGTGTCAGCACGGTTTGAAACCAAGAAACCAAGTTCCTTCCAATTGGGCCTCCACCACTTCAATCCTCCACCAAAGGAAATATCATAGAAAAGAGACAATGAGGTTCTGTCAACAATAGGGAAAGAGCTTTGGGGATGAACATTGTGTTAAGAATTAAGGGACCAAGGGATGCAGACTCAATATGAATTAATTTCTCTAGAATAACTTTGCTCTCAAAGTTAAATGCTTTCTCCCTTCTTTTCTATAGCTAGGAATTGTGTTCTTATAGCCTTCAAAATGCAACTAAAGGGCTGAGTTAGAACGTTTCAAGTATATGGATGGCCAAGGATCAGATATCTCATGTCGTGACATGGAAACAAAACTTCATTTTTGTATTTTTTGGCACAAATCCAGATGTACGCGGGTTGTAGTGGAGTAGCCTATGTACACACATGTTGTATAGTAGATAGGGTGCATACATTTGGAAAACTATGTATTTTATATATGTATTCAACAAAAAGGGATGACAAGTCTGCATAGGGAAATGGAAAAATGAGCTCTGTGCAAGATAGCAATGTTAAGGAAAATATTTCTATAACATTCTTCAAGCTAGATTTTTAATGTTCTTATTTCTTCTTCAAGTCCTTTCTCTTATTGATCAAATTTTTTGTCATGATGGTTTAGAGAATTAGTTATTTCCTTAAGATTATTTGTCAATATATTTTCTCTCATTTATGCTTCTTCTTTCTGTGCTTCTATGTTAGCTTCCAAATATTTCTTTTGATCTTTAAGATTTTCTTTGATATTTTTGGCTTCTTCTAGATGAGTTCTTAAGTTCTCAATGACCTGTTGGGATTCTTAAAAAATGTCAACACTTTTATTTTGTTTCATCAATTACTTCTTGAGTGACTTGTTTCCTTCTCTTTCTTTTCTTAGTTCATCTAAAGAACTGATCAATTCTTCTTCATAATTGTCTTATTTTTCATTTAGTTTTTTTGTCCCATTTCCTTCATGGCATTCTATTTCAAGATGTCTGTGTTTTTCACAATTAAATAAAAACAACATACCTCTGTTGATTATGTAATCTTCATCTTTTGAATCTGTTTGACATGGTGAATATATTTCTTCTTGATTTGTACCTGCATCTTCTTTGACATTTTCTGAATCTATGATGGGTGAAGATTATATATCATGTAGATTATCCCAAATTTATTTGGTTGATGAACATTTACCAACCTTTATTCTTACCATATTAGGTAATCCTTCCGAGATGAAATCCATTGCTATTTTGTTATTCTTCTTCAATTCCTTCTTGGTTGCAGTCTTTTTCCTTTTTGAACTATCATATA
>ML849126.1:42490-55354 GCA_009831015.1 Picea engelmannii
TTTTCGTGAATCAAATATTTTCACATGGATCATAAATTAACGTGTACATTGAAATCAATGCATCTAGAGAATGAGTTACATATTTATTTTCCAATACATTTATATGCATATACAATTTTATCCATAACATGTGGCAACTACCCCAAATCACCGACCAATATAACTGACCTCCAAACAAATGGAATGTTATCATTTTTTATGAAAGCCTAGTGAAGTCACGAAACAATTTTTGTCAACAAATTTGTTATAATGTTGAAAGCTAAAAGCAATACATGTACGTGGAAACCAATGCATTTAAATCATACAAATACCACAATATCCAATTAAAATAAATTAAATGTTGTCTTATATTGAAATCAATGCATCTTATTAATCTAATTACACCAAAATTAATTCATCTAATTCAACTTGTATTTAATTTACATGATATGTCACCCTACTTTAGTCAATCAAATCTATACAAAGGGATTATAAATTAACATGTACATTGAAATCAATGCATCTAGCTAATATAATTATCCCATAATGACTTCTTTAAAGATATGTAAACTAATCAAACGATTTTTTATACTTAGTACTTCATTTTGATCCTTAAAACTATTTGTAAATAGCCACAGCTAACATTTTTCGTAACTAGTCCATTATTTCTATTTTTATATAGATTATCATTGTCCTATAGGTTACCACCTTGCTGACCAATATTTTATCACACTCATTCATAAATTATTTTTTGTTGTATTCAAAAGATCAATGAATTTGTTATTGCCATATCAGTATGTAAGAAAATCATGGCAATCAACTACAACTACAAATACAACTAATGAGCTATAACATCTTTTTAGTAAATTTTTTAAGATAACAAGAAGGTGAATTTATCTTATGAAATAACCAAATGAATTTTTTGTAATAGGAGGTAAGTCTACGGTCTAAGACCCAAATCTATTGAGATTTATCTAAAAGAATTATCTTAAATATGCTTATCAAAATGAACATTCTAATTACGTTTGGCTCCATGATAAATTTCCATAGTTTATTGTAAATTTTCATCGCTTAATCACCTATATGTTATGTGAAGGGTGGTTGAGGTAGAGACAACTTTTGAGAGGGCATGTTAATCCTTTCTTATGTATCAATTCATCTATACATGATATTCGATATGCATTCTCTCTATCTTTCCAGATATGAAACTAATAATCCAAATAATTAGGGTTCTATTTACACTAAAACCAAAGTATTATTGATTGGGGAATTGGGTTCATAGAAATGGTGTGAGGCACAGTGACATGGATTTTTTTTTTAACTTTGGTGAAGTAATAAAATCCCAGGTAGATTTAGAAATATTAAGTTTGGTGTAGTGGTCAAACCACAAGTAGATTTGGGAATATTTAAATCTATAATTTAATTGATTCTTTATTCATATTTTTGTTTAATTTAATGCCATTGTATTTGAAATTTATCCATGAGAATGATCTCTAATATGATCTATTTTTTGTTGTGTTGAATTTTATTTCATAGAGACAAATGGATTAGTGAATGTGCGCAATGGATCATTGAATGTGTTCATTATCTCTAACCTGGTATATAAGAAAATCATGGTAAATCTTACCTAAATATTTTTTTTGCACCTCTACTAGTCTACTCACTTATTGTGTATATTTTAGCACTAAGAAAAGGAAAAACTGAGCATGTGAATATATTTTTATGTATCAACTCATCTCCGGTTATAATTCATATGAATTATGTCTATATTTGGAATTATAAATCCAACAATAAAAAATTATTAAGGTTGTGTGGTGGCCAACATGTGAACTTGGAGATCCAAATTATTAAGGTTTTATTTGTGTGGTGGTTGACATGTGACATCGATGAGTAACATAATTTCTCAACTCTTAGAAATAAAATCTCAATATGAAACCTTTAGAATAATAGTCAAAGATGACATCTTTATAATGATAATGGTTCCCATATTAGAAGTATATAGTTTCTTGTTCACTATAAAAATAAAGGCAGAGGAATCAGCTGGCATTTCCCCAAGAGAGGGAAGGTGAAATCGCCATTGTGGCCTCTGTGCTAAAAAAAATCTTGAGTACCATACACACAATCAAAAGTTTGTTGATGAGCTCTCGATTGACAAATTATAACCTATATCAGTCCTTGACAATCAATCGGAAGATTCATACTCTTTTATTTTTCGAATGATATATCTGAGATAGTTGTTCAATTTGTTGATTTGGTAGATCATTTCACTTTATAAATTACTTATATATTGATTTTTTTTTTTTTTGCTAGTTTTTCTATGACTTGTGGGACTAGCATGTGGCAGAGAAAATGCGACTCAGGGTAATCTAAGCCATCAAATTCACCAAAGGATCACACCTAGCCTACGCCATGCCAACCCTTAAGATGGCTAGATTTTTTGTCCCCGCAGGTTTTGAACCAATGACTTTAACATCACAGAGTGCCTTAACAACACATTCCCTCATCGATTGTCCTACACCTCAGGGACCTTGTATATTGAATTTGAATCAAAGAGAAAGTTATGAATAATTAGTGATCTTACTATGCATATTTTTATCTCTAAGTCAAGGAGAATTTAACATGTCAATCCTTTGTTATGTATAAACACATTTTTAGATGATATTCGATGTGCATTCCGTTTATCTATGGAGTTATACACCCTTAACAATCCAAAATTATTAGGGTTTTGTGGTGTTGGCATGTGAACCCAACAATCCAATGATTAGGGTTTTATTCGTGTCGTGGTTGGGATCTGAAAGTGATGAATAACATCATTTATCAACTCTTTGAAAGAAAATATGAGTATCCTTCACAAATTCGACATATTTATAAGTTGTGTCAACTATATTACATGCCTTGTTTCTCTAGATGATGAATCTCTAGTGACCATGTAATGTCCATCTATCTAACAACCAACACACAGGGTTGGTGACTCATTTTCTCTAGTACTTAAAACCATTTCTTAAATGTGGTCTATTAGAAAATAATATTTTGACATATTGCTTTCTTTAACATTTTCTCTGAAATCAATCTACATAACATCTATGATGTCAGGCATAGCAGGTTCATGCTAGTTGATGGTGAGGGTTGTCAAAATTGTTTTCCAAGGATTGTTTAATATGTGGGTTGTTAAAATTGTTGTCCAAACATTGTGTAATATGTAATTGTTTAAGAATTGATGAAACCCTGGCGCTCTGCAGCCCTAACGCTCTGCAACCGTGAAGCTTCTGATGCACGCTTTGACACCAATGCTCTGTTGCTAACTTCTACTCTCAGTAGGAGAACACCTCACGAGATTCCTGCACACCCAAAAATGAGCTTGGGAGAGGGGAGGAAACCCCCCTCATACATCGATATCACCGCCAATGACAAAAATGGAATCCATGCTAATCGCCCTGCCTTTGAGCCATCGGCGCACCTGCGGAAGAAACTTTTTACCCAAGAATAAGGACTCAGAAAAGAAATGGAGCTAGAACCCAATACATCTCATCCACAAGCTTCCAAAGGATGGCTACCAGGAAAGTGCATACCACAAATGGACAAACCCCCACACTATCACATCAAATCAACATGGGTAGGGGAACACACCCAGTTTATGATGGATCATGCATTGATCGGAAAATTCTTGGGCTTGTGGCCAACTGAACGAGATCTCACACACTAGGATTGGTGGAACCCCAAAGGCAATTATGAAGTCTAGCTTAGCTCCAAGGGTTTCTTTACAATAATCTTGTACAACCTCGAATACAAGGACAAAATCTTCGACAATGGACTGTACTTCTATAATTTAGCAGGACTGTTTCTGAGATTTTGGACAGACAGATTCAGTCCGGAGAAGGAGGACTTTACAAGAGCACCAGTCTAGATCTGTCTGTACTCTTTTCCCTAGGAATTCTGGCTGAAATAAATACTCATGGGCATCGGAAACACTATGGGATGATACCTCAAAGCTTCATAAGATACAAAGATGAGGAAGTACACCTCATACGCCCATATCTACATCTATATGGACATATCAAAAGCGTTGCTAGGATCTATTACGCTTGAATACCAGGACGAAGACTAGAACCAGACCATTGACTACGAACACATACCCTTTTGGTAGGGAAGTGCCACGAGCATGGCCACCTATTCAAAGACTGCCCTCTGAATGCTAAAACCACCAAGCTCAATGAAAGCAAGAAAAAGGATGACTTTGCCAATGTCACAGGAAGAATAAAGAACCCATCAAGAATACAGAACCAAAGCTCAACCCCAAATATCCCCACTAAAAACTCATGTGACCCTTTGAATCGACTACCAGAAGAGGAGGAAATATAGAACCCTCATCAAGAAACAATGCAAGCGAAGGGGAAAAGCCCTGCAGTGCCAAATACAACCCACTCAAAAGAAATAACCCATGCAACACAAATAGGCACAGACAGAGACACCAACATTCTCATGGATGAAATGTATCTGGAAGATATAGAACTGGAAAAACTTGAGGAAGACCTCAATCAAAAAGACCTGCAACATATCCCGGTAGATCAGCTTCATAAAGTTCACAAAGTTTTTACCAACTCCACAGTGGGATCTATAGCTAGACTGGGTATTTTGGCAGATCCAAGATCCAGGCCCAAAAGAACAACCAAGGAAAATAAGAGAAGAGGACACAAATGAACCCATTAAATTATTAAAGAGGCAAGGCACCTGATGATCAATTCAAGCCAAATATAGAGGTTATCGGAGGGATACCTCCACCCCCCTCCACCTTCCTCATGATGAAGACAATAACTTGGAATATCAGAGGCCTCAATGGTAGATCCAAGCAGAGGATCCTCCGAGAATGTATTAAGAATGAGAACTCGGATATCCTTCTTCTGCAGGAAACTAAATGTGTAGGGTAGGAGGTTGAAAACATCTTTTGACGCAGTTGGAGAGGCGGTGATTTCCTTTACCAAGATTCAGCGGGTGCATCCAGAGGACTATCCATTCTTTGGAATCCACACACAATCTCTCTGCATCATCCCTTCTCTACAAAAGGTACTCTAATGGCTCACTTCATAGTCATAGGATCCACCAATTAAGGAGCCATCATGAATGTCTACATTCTGCAGTCCACCCAAGATAAGGAGAGCTTCATGAAAACCCTTCAGTATGTCGAAAATATTTTACACATGCCACACTGGAACGTTGGTGGCGATTTCAATATGATCCTAATGCTGGAGGAGAAAACAGGAGGAACAAAATGGTTGGAGCAGGACAATGGTATGTTCAAAACCCTAATAGAGCAATTAAATATGGTTGACATGGAAACCCTTAATGGAATCTTTACCTGGTCCAATAGAAGAACAGGACACCAGCATGTAGCCCGTAGATTAGATCACTTTCTCGTGGTTGAAGCCCTCCTCAAAAGTGACCAAGAAATGGAAGAAAATATAATGCCAAAAACAGGGTCAGACCACTGGCCTATCACCTTCTTTCTGGACCCGGGTATCACCCCCAGGCCCAAACCCTTCCTCTTTGAAAAGTTCTGGCTCACCCACCCAAACTTCCACCAGCTAGCTCACACTTTGTGGGCCCAGGTGGAAATTGATCATGGCACTCATATGTATAAATTCCAGCAGCGCCTCAAGAACTTCAAGCAACATTTGAAAAGATGGAATAAATCCACTTTTGGAAACATAATCCTAAGGCAGAAGGAGATCGAGAGCGAACTTGAAGAACATCAATGAACCTTCATCTCAGGAACTAGAACTCCAAACCTAGTGAAGGAAGAGGAGAAACTACTAGCAGAATTGGAGGTTTGCAGAGAACAATAAGAAATCCTATGGAGGCAAAAATCTAGGGTTCAATTGATTAAAGAAGGGGAGCGCAACACAAAATTATTTCACAGAGTGATGACACGCTGAAGATACATCAATCTCATTACCCAAGGAGGATGATCAAGGTATCCCTATAAGAGATCATGACCAAATAGCGGAGGAACTGAACTTGTTCTATTAAGATCTCCTCACAGAGACAAATATGAATAGGGAAGAAGAAATCTAGAAAATCACCAAGCACATACCCCTGTTGATCACCCCTGAGAAGAACAGGGCACTGATAAGGCAAATCACTCAGAATGAAGTGGATACAACATTAAAGGAAATGCCCCCAGGAAGAGCACCAGGACCGGATGGCTTCACTATGGATTTTTTCCATCATTGTTGGGACATGATCAAGGAAGAGGTCTGGCTGGCGGTTGAAGAATCAAGAACCTCTGGTCAAGTTCTCTCTACTCTTAATGCAACATTCATCACTCTTATCCCTAAGGAGGAGCGAGCCACACACCCAAAATTGTTCAGACCAATCTCGCTCTGTAACGTCATATACAAAATAATCACAAAGGTCATTGCCACCCGCCTCAAGCCACTCTTACCATTCATTATTTCCAATGAGCAATTTGGTTATGTAGAAGGACGAAAAATCATGGACAGTGTCATTTTGGCCCATGAGGTGATCCACTCCTTGAAAGCAAGAAAAACAGTAGGTATGCTCATCAAACTCGATCTCTCAAAGTATTTCGATAGATTAAGCTGGCAATACTTGCGTTCTGTGATGGAGTCCTTTGTCTTCAATAAACTCTGGGTCAACTGCGTTCTCAAGATCACCTCCTCTACTTTCTTTTCCATTCTTGTCAATGACACACCCTCCCAACCCTTCCATTCCACTAGGGGAATCAGACAAGGTGATCCTCTCTCCCCTTTCCTCTTTGTACTTATGGCAGAAGGTTTAGGTCGCTACCTCAAAGCAAGAGTTCCTGAGAGTTCCATAAAAGGGCTACCCCTTCATAACCTCCATCCGACACCCTCGCATAGCTAGTTTTTCGACAACACACTTCTCATGAACACCCCCATGTTCAAAGAGGCCACCAAACTCAACTCAATTCTCTCTGATTTCAAGGAAGCCTTGGGCATGCTTCTAAACTTGGAAAAATCCAAAATCTATTTTTTTAACATGCTAGCCTCACTTCAGAATCACCTTTCAAGGCATCTAGGCATTTCCAAAAGTTTCCTCCCTTCCATCTACCTAGGCATTCCGCTAACTAGAGAGCCAACGCGATCCATTTCACGGGACAACCTTCTCTTGTCTATAGCCAACAGGTTGAATAATTGGACCTTTAGACCTTTAAATATTGCCACTAGACTGGTCCTTCTAAAGTCAGTCCTGCAAGCTCTACCAACCTACCTCTTTACTGCTTTGGCAGAGCCCATCTCAGTTATTAAGGCTATTAGGAGCCTCCAAGAGAATTTATTGTGGTAGGGACACCAAAATAATAAAAAGTGGGATTTAGTTGGATGGGAAAAACTTTGCAAACCCAAAAAGTTCAGAGGGCTGAGAATTCGGGATTCGGGAAAGCTTAACCAGGTCATGGGAGCCAAGACGTGGTGGAGGTGGCTACAACATCCGAAAGAACTCTGGGCACAAATTTGGAAACAAAAGTATTCCCCAAACACACAGCCTGACCAAATAATTAAATTCAATGAATAGATACAAGGATCCAATATATGGAACACTGCCTAGCAAAATCGCCCTTTGATCCAGAAGCATGTTTTCTGGGAAGTGGGAAATGGTGAAAGCGCACTCTTCTAGCAGGACTCTTGGCAACATCTACCCCCTATTAGCGACCTCGAAAGCCTCAACTCTCTTAAAAAATGATTACAGTCAAATATCTTCAGAACAGTTAAAGACTTTTGGATTCCAACTGACAAAAACCAACCTTGGAGACAGTGGAAAACAAGGCAAATAGAATTACAGATCACGAATGATATCAACCTTCTACCTTGGCAGAATTTCGCATTGCATCGGAAAATTCCAATCAAAGAGGGACTGGACATACTTCGATGGGGCCACTCTACAACAGGCATCTTCTCGGTCAGTGAAGCATACTACCTATAGGGAAACTACCACAACCAAATCCCTGAAACAATCTGGAGCAAAGTCTGGCAATCAATTCTCTGGCCCAAGGTATCCATTTTTCTTTGGCTCACAGCTCAAAACTATATCCTCACTTGGGATAATCTTTTAAAGAAAGGATTTATAGGTCCCTCCAGATGTACCCTCTGTCAACAAAGCGAGGAAACCATGAAACATATCCTCAACAACTGCCACTACAGTCAATAGATCTGGGATTGGGGAGCCCAAGCCATGAGACAATCCAAGGGAAATGGAGGTAGCATCAAGGACACCCTTGCTAATTGGGAGACAATATCCTTTCAAAATCCAATTCTCCAACGCATCTGGTAGCTACTTCCAGGCTTCACTTTATGGGCAATTTGGAAAGACAGAAATAAGATAATCTTCCACTCAAAAGCTTCCCCTACCACCATTACGTGGGAGAGGGTTAAGAAGCTAATCTGTGAAACCATCCATAGCAAATCTTGGCTCCACCAAAACCTGCAATGTGAGCCCGAGAAGGATAGCATTCTTAAAGGCTGGGACATGCAAATTTGTGTGCAAACTTAGGTGAAGACTAAAGAAAGACGAGTTAAGAGCCACACGTTATAGACCCCACCCCCCTCAGGCTTCCTCAATCTTAACTTTGATGGGGCCTCTAGGGGTAACCCTGGACCAGCTAGTTTCGACACTGTCCTTTGGAACCATACTGGTAAGATCATTCACTTGATGGCTAGCTTTTGGGGGGAAAATACAAATAATGTGGAAGAGATCATAAGCCTTGTTAGAGGCCTCCAAGATGATGTTCAACACCATTACCATCAGATCATCATTAAGGGAGATTCCCAAATCATAATCCAACTCATCTCCAAAATCCTACATGGTGAACTCCCTAATTGGATCTCCCCTAGCTGGAGACTCTCAGGACTTCTGGAGGATTTTGGAGATCTCATCCACCCCCATCTCACTTTAGTGCCTTCTCAAGTGAAACGAGAAGCAAACAAAGTTGTGGATCACTTGGTAAATACTAGAATTGATACTAAGTCAGAACTCATATATTGGCAAGCCCATCTCTCTGATGATACAAACCTCTCAAGGCATTGCAGAGACCTTGCAAATAGAGACTCCTTAGTCGCGGATGGGGTGACACGCGGCAATGCCTCGCCACCTAGCTCTGCATTGATCCATAGCATAAACGTTGATGGTCGCCACCCATCCTCTTCGCATTTACGATGGTACCCATCCATTACAGTCGCTATACAGAGGAGGGACTCCTCCCTCGTGCAAAAGCTCTCGCTCATACCGCACTCAACATGACAGGGTTTATGGATAGCTAGGCGAATCCGTCATTTGGCAATTCGAAACTTCGAGTTCTTGGACAGAGCTGGTTCGCTCTCGTTTTGGACCTCCCTGTCGGTTGGGTGCTCTGGTGCAACTCTGGTTCCTTATCATCTCGGCTCACTTTCATTTCGCTGCATTCTCTCTGCATTGTTATCCACCACTCAGCAAGAAGGACCAGGAAGTGCAGTAGGCCTTGCCGTGGCTCGGCCTGGTACACCCACAAAGAGCAAAGGCAAACAAGAAAGAACCTGGAGCACACTTTGTCGATGGCGACCTCCATTCTCTAGAAAAGGGCTCGCATTGACCAATTGGCTCTGCATGTCATTATTGCTAAGACTGGGACAGAGCGTAGCAATCACACCATGGAAATTGAGCCTAGAAGCAGTTTGGAGGGTGGCACCGTGGACGAGTTTGCAACCTGCTATGTTGAAGAAACGTTGTTCGTGGAGGAATTCGTGACCACCCTGGAACCCCAAGCCATGGTGCCAGACTTACAGGATGGTAACTGTCCTAAAGACGAGACGACAAAAGAATTCCTTGTGTTCATCGTTGAGGAGATACCGTGGATGGGTGACTACAGCCCCACTAGCCATGCTAAGCAGGTAACAGTCGAGGACGAGGCTCGAGACAAGGCTTGCGTCGAAGGGAACATGGACGAGACAAGACAAGGGATGAAGGAGGAAGCGATCAGTGCAGAACTGACTGAGATCGAGGCCAGAGATGGGATGAATGTGGAAGTGGGGAACAAAATCTTTGACGACATAGGTAATTATGACTTGCATGGTCCTTTCCTCCATGTAGAGCATCTAGCTCTGGTGTTCGAACTCCGATGCCACATGGCAGACCAGGAGCACATAGCTCTTCTCATGGGACAGTGTCTGGACTTGCTCCTTGACGCGTACTCCAACGCTCCAACAAAGAGGAAATGTTCATTATGTGTGCAGCCATTCGCCATCCCAGCCAGGTCCATGTGGCAGACAGGAAAGGGCGACATGTCATCGGGTATCTAGGTTCCCCTTTGCTAGTTTGTTTTATGTTTAGTCATGCTATTTCTACATGTAAATTTGAACTATGGCCATCTGTCCTGGTTTCCTTCGGGTAGGATAGAGGGCAAAACTGTTTTCCAAACTATGCTGGTTTCTGGTAAAACGACAACATTTTTGGTGGCTCAGAACTACATCTCTGTGTATTTTGTCAATGTTTCTCTGATAACTTAATATAGCAGGTTCTACCTTTTTACTTTAAAAAAAATAAATATGTAATTGTTTAAAATTTAATTGAGCCAACTTATATTCTTTTTAATGTCCAAGCATTGTTTAATATGTGGATTGTTGCCTGCAGGGTGTAGACCGATTGGCAAGTGTCATGTAAATGGAAGGAAATATGTAAAAAGAGGTCTCAAGGTCGATTCTCACCCCGATTTACTTGGAGGGTGTGCTTGCGGGCTGTGCATTTCCCCCTAGGGGTTATAAGGCAGCCGACAGGTTTCAATCCTATATCATGCAAGTACGATACTGCCGTTGTTATCGATTCCCCTTATACAAAAAAAAAAAAAATATGTGGATTGTCAAAATTGTTGTCAAGCATTATGTACTGTGTAATAAAATTTAATTAAGCCTACTTCTATTGTTTTAATGTAACATCACATTATGTAGTGTAACAAACTTAGCTTAAAGTAACGATCAAATGAGTCTCTTAATATCTACCTCTTAGTAGTCCATTGTAATCAACATTAAATTATTGAACTTTTAAAAAATATAAAAAATTACTTAATTAATTTAAAATTTTAATTTGGTATTTTGAAAGCTTATTCTTTAAAAAAATTAAAAAAACATTAAACAATTAATATAAAACGAATAACAAAATAATTAAATACATATTAGGTTGACTATTTATTATTTATAAAAATTCACTATTTTTTAAATAAAAAAACAAACTTGGCAACAACGTTAAGTACCTAAGAGAATTTATAGAAGTCGGTTTATGCCAATAACGTCTTGTTTATTGGTTGAATGTTAACTTTAAAAGAGCCCATTCTTTCGCCTCCATGATAAAAAAGAGAACCTTTAGATTTATAATAAATAATTACAACATTGCCCCAAATCCGGCTAAAATGGACGGAGATTTGATATTTAAATATGGTTTGTGGAATGATGTTTGAAATATATCACAACGGTCACATAGAGTGGATTCATATTTATTTCATTCGCTTACCGGTGGGTAGGACTGGAGAGAGGGTATTCTGGGCTCCGTGACAAGATAAATTCATTGCAGAGTGGCCATTGAAGAAATTGCGAGAGTATCTCTGTCTAGCATTTCTGCAATTTATTGAATATGTCCGCCATGGATAAGTATGAGAAGCTTGCGAAGGTCGGGGAGGGAGCGTATGGGAAGGTGTACAAGGCAAGGGACAAGATTACATTTCTGTCTGAAAGATTGCTTGGAACCCCAACTGAGGAAATGTGGGCTGGAGTAAAAAGTTTGAAGGACTGGCATGAATATCCTAAATGGCAACCGATGAACCTCGCTTCGAAAGTTCCAAATCTATCTCCTAGCGGATTCGATCTTCTCAGTGTACGATCTTCGTTATCTGTCAAAACATTAAGATTCGTCACATTTAAACTCTTATAGCCATTGAAGATATTAGGACAATAACAAATTTAACCATGTTTTGCAGAAAATGCTGGAGTGCAATCCCGAAAACAGGATTTGAGCAAAGGCGGCCTTGGATCATCCATATTTTGATGATCTAGACAAGTCTCAGTTATGAGTATTCAGATATCACTATTTATGCTAGTTAAAGGGTTCCAGAATCTTTACGTGCTAGTACTTAACGAACTGTTTTTCACTGATATAGAAGCTTAACCATGCATAGTTAAAAAAAACATATATGCACTGGATGTAACATTGGTTGTTTGGAAAATCAAACATATGTTTCAAACTTTGTAGTTGATGCTAGTCAATGTTTCATTCATTTGTTCATTCAATGCCAAGTTCCAAAACCATTTTGAAGTTCCATAGGATCCTTTTTCTAATTAACCATTTGAAAGTTCCATAGGATACTCATCATTATTTCTAACAAAGCCACCTTCTGCTACTTTTCGAAAATTTTAAAGATTTTGATTTTTGATTTTTAATTTTGTAAAGTGGTTAATTTTCTTATATGTCAGTTTTTATTGAAGAGTTATTATTTATTTATTTTTTCAAGGAAAACCTCTCACTTGACTTTCAATCTTACTAGATGTTTTTGGATACTGGGCATTTTCTTCAATCTAAAAATTACACATTTTTAATTAGTTAAAAGAGTAGTAGTTTTACCTTTCTAAAAATCACACATTTTTATTCATTTAAAAACCTCTTAATTTTATCTTTTTAAGTTTTGGTTTTTCTTTTTGATATATTATGTAATTTTAATCTAAATTAAGGGATAAATTGTTCCATGTGTATTTTGTAATTTTCTTTCAATACCCAAACCCCAAGCGATTTTGGAGTTTCCAACTTCCTCCAAGAAACAAGCACAAGAGACATTTTTTCCTTAGTATGGACCAAAGAAAATGGAAGGAGAGATGCTTTATTTTTCCTAATATA
>ML849129.1:0-32254 GCA_009831015.1 Picea engelmannii
CTATTGATTGTTGGGATGATATAACATGGTTGACACCATTATGTTACTTTTAGTTGTTTGACAACTTTTTCTCTTACAACTATCACAATCTAAATGGTATTGTGAAGGAAATTAGAAAAATGAAAATTGAGATCAAGCGAAACATAAAAATAGTGACATAGGAATTGCATGATGTAACTGAAATATAATGCTAAGGTACATGGGGATATTCAAAGTGTAATGGATTCCATGATCATTTACCAGATAGAAGAAAGTGGATGGGTTTCATCGATGATGGTAGAAAAGAAGAAGAATGGAACCTTAGAATTTGATTGGATTTTCAAAAAATGAATAAGGTACCATAAAATACCATATTTTCATACCTTTCACTAAATATATCTTAGAAGGAATCTCAGGTAGAGAAACCTATTCATTCCCTTATGGATATTCAAGCTATAACTAGGTGTTGATTTGAGAGAATTATTGCCTACTTCCAACATTTTCTATTGAATGGGGTTATTATGCTGATTAGATAATGTGATTCGTCCAAGTCAATGCAATGACATGTTTCTCCCAAATTATGGTTGAGATATTCAAGGAATTGATCCATAAGTCCCTAGAATTGTACATGAATGACTAGGCATTGTTAAGGTGTCTAAACAATGACATTTAGACCTACAAATGATGCTAAATACGTGCAAGGTGACTAGAGTATCTCTCAACCTTGAAAGTACCAATTTCTACAACCTTTAACAAAATTCATGGGATATTTGTGTCAAAAGAAAGCATGATGGTTGATATTGACAAGGTTTAGAACCCTCAAATATCTCTTTGAAAGTTAAGTCATTTATGGGGCACACAGGTTACTATAAAAAATTCATTAGAGGATATAAATAAATCACCTACCCGATGGAAAATTTGTTGAAGAAGGAAACACAAGCATTCATATAGACTGATTAATGCCAACATGATTTCCAAACACTTAAAGATAAGATCGTAAATGGAAACTTAAGGTTTCTAGACTAAACAAAGCCTTCTCATGTGCATGTGGATATCACAAGAATCTCTATCAGACATACATTGTTTTGTTGGTGTATGACAAAAAAGTAATCATGTGAATTGAATATTAGGTATCGTCTCTACAAATCATAGTTTTGGAAAAGTTGCAACCTAAACATTCCTACAAAACTATATCAGAGAACCATAAATGTTTAGATTAAGACCAATTATGGGACAAATTTCAGTAATACCCTACAAGATGAAGACACTATACAAGAATGGGTCAACTAAATTAGAAAACTTGGAAGAATTGAATTGCACTAGTTGAATGAATGCATATCAGTTGAAGAGAGTCTTTGACTAAATCCTAGACCATTAGGGTTCACACCCTAGCAACTCTATGGTTGAAAGGTTATGCGACCCATGTTGAGTAATTTTTTTTTATTAATGTAGTTTGACCTAGCAAGCTAAGATAAGAATTAGATGAAAGTTGTGTAGGTAAGGTAAATGAATCAATGATGTTTGTTATTTACTAAAGTAAATAATATATTTGTTGATGTGTTTGTAGATACGACAAGTCCATAGGGATTGAACAAGAATCAACCCATATGATAGCTAGGAAAGGAATAGTTTAAGAATATTGTAATCATTAGAGTGAACATGTAGGAAGAGTCACCAAAGCATAAGGATGTCCATATAGAAATGGTGCAAGGATGAACCAAGAAACTTCGATAGAAAGTGGCATGGATGTCCAAGTTTTAATGGAACCACTATCATAAATAATCTTGAAAGAAGCCATATGAGGCAAGACACAAAATAACTATGGTTATATTTACTATTGAATGGATTAATCACAAAATGAACTGGATAATGAGGTCATAATTGTTAGAACCTTCATGTTCTTGAAGGAAAACCAATTGACATATAGAAATCAATCATAGGTTCTTTCAAACTCTAGCATTTGACAAAGTAGACTAGAAGTTTCCATGGAGTAAGGACATGGAAGGTGACTCCTAGTTAGAAGTAATTACCAAAGACTGGGATTGTCACCAAATATCTATACCAGAATAATCCAACAGAGTAATGCATAGTTGTGGCATTGATGGAAAGTGGTCAGTGAAAGAAAAAGGGCTAAGACAAGGCCGACATAGTAAATCAACCAACAAAAGTTAGAGAAGCAGACTTGGGGATCTATTAGCAGTTTGGTTCCAATAATTCATAACAAGATACTAATAATGGAAATCCCAAGGAGTTGTATATGAAATTGATTAAGGAGATGGGACAAGGAAATAAACAATTGATCAAAACACAACATGAAGGTAGTTTTTCAAAGTTCATTTCAACCTAGCTAATTCTAGCAAATAACCATTGTTTTAAAAGGAGAAAAGAGCATGAAGAAAATAATGGGTATGCATGAGAATCAATAAGGTGGGTATCTCACCTACCATCAACAACCACATTTAATGCATCAATAATGCTCTTTTAAAAGGTAAGAGTGGACTCATCTGTGCACATTGTTTCAAAAAAATATCAAAGTGAATAATTAGGAAAATAACATACATAACACAATGGATATCTTCAACACATTGAATGACATCGATAACAAAAAAATGGAATCATTCCATCATGAAAACAAATAAGATATGGAAATAATATAAACCCATACTATCAAGAATTTACCAGGCTAGTTGCATCCCAAAATAAATCGTCGTATCAAATCTAGTTTATGAAGTACCTAGATTGCACAATCCCAAGAAGTGGATGATCATCGATACCAAGACAAGAATCATCATTACAATCACCAAATCTATGATTCATTAAGTTTTAAAATTTCATGAGGAAGCAAGGTTTGGGAAGATAGAAAAATTCGGGCTTACATAATGTGGATCATGATAGTCCTTAGTTAGTGTTTGAAGAGATGGATAAATACCATATATATATATATATATATATATATATATAAAGTACTTTCCAAATGGTGTTTGTCAGATGATAATATGGATTCTCAATAGAAATTTTGATAAAGGTATGCAACAAGATTGCTAAAGGATTGTTTTTTTCTTAAGTACTCAAGTTTGATGTCAAAATAGGATGGGAAATAAGCATTCAACAACAATTTCTCTTGCAATTGATCTATTTTAAACACGATCCCCATATCCATTTCTATATGTATAGTTATTTATTCTAGTTAGTTGTGATATTCCTATCACCAAATTAAACCAGAAAGGAGTTAATGAATGTGTTCCTTCATGTATCCTACATGTATACCACAATGTGTGCAATGAAAATCTACTATAGCTACTAGATAATAGAGGAGGAATTCATGGGTTGGTGCATGAATATTGTAACATCCCGCTCTTGTGCGCACCTGATGTGACTAATCCTTGAGGACACCTGCATGCAAGTGATCCGGTTCATATATGATTAACTTCTTCACTTATGGATTCTGATGATGAGACTGTGGATTATGATGTTATATTATGATTATGTATAGATAGATGCTATTGACTGGTTTCTCCTGAGTGTGCATGAATCTTGACCGATTAAGGATGTTGATGGCATCAATGACCTCCTTGGACTCTGGATCGATTCAAGGAGTGGACTATATATGGTTTGACTATTTATGTTATTGCATATGTGACATATGTCGTGGTATATTGTGATGTTGTTTATGGATTGCTGACATGTTTCGTTGATGGATGCAGGTTGACGATTTCTTGCTAATCAGACTCACATTTGGAGTAAAGGGGTCATGAACGAAAACCATATATATTGAGGGGGAGGTGTGACAACATCCTTGCCACATCCTAATAGCATTCTCGTTGTGGTTCGAACTGTAGGTTAATGATTACCTAGTTCGAGAGATCTACGATGTCGTGAGGGCATACTAAGACAGTTGCTCACGAAGATTCTAAGGGGTGCGCAATAAGGCAAGGTCCTTATTCCTTAGAGGCCCTTAGTCTCCCACAATCACCTAATAGAGTATTAACTCCAAGGGCTTGACGTCTACCAAAATTGGTCAAAAGACAAGTGACACCTTTGGAGCACATAGTGCATCTTGAAGGGCACATCACATAAATAAAACTTGATTGAAGGCGAGTGGCACCCTTGGAGCACGTAGTGTGTCTTGAAGGGAACAACACGATGTTTAAACACAAGTGAGTCAATGAACCTAGATGCCTAGAAAACAATATCTCACCTTAACATGGTCATCTTTAAATTAATTATGTATGAGTAAAGTTTATTAATTTTAATTTCTCCCTTAAAAATTTTCTAAGCCTAGTTAAATTAAAGCCTAGGTCTAAATAGGATATGCGGACTAAAAAAATTAATTAAACAATTAATAAAGGGGGGATGAAGAAAAGAAAAGGGGGAAAATTAAATTTATAATTTAAAGGAGGATTAAATTATCTAAACATTTAATTGTTGTTTATGTGCAAAACTTGCTAAATTCGAACTTAGACAAAAAGGAAATTTAAATGCAAAAGGAATGTGGAACATAGAAAGAAATCTAGTCTAGAGAACTTTCCTAAAATGAAATCAACTAACCTTTAAGAAGGGTGTCGGTCATTAAGGAAACTAAGGGAATAAAGGGACAACAATGAACATTTTTAGAAATGTTTTTAGGTGGGTGAGGGAAATTGGCAATTTAATTAAATTAATTAAATTAATTTATGGTGCAACTAAGGGATTGGGTGACAAGTATATGGGGGGTAATATTTATTAATTAATTTTTAATAAAACTAATTTAATGTGCAAATGGAAGGGTCACTAAGAAGAAATCTATAAAAGAAAAGGCAGAGAAGAGAAATGGGAGGACTTTTTGGCAAGCAAGGTTATGCTACCGGATTTTTATTGACTAATTTTTCTTGTGGGAGTTGGAACACCCAGCTTAGATAGAGAGTGGTAGCTCGACCTTGTGAGGCGAGATGGGAGATAGCTTATTCTATGGATTGTGTGCTTGGCCCCTTTGCGGCTCGTGGAGCTCAGGGGGAAGAAGAGTACCCCTAGCGTTGGTTGGGAGGTATTGGTGAGGTCTCAGCAATTAGAAAGCAAGGAGCTGGATGGAGTGCAAGTGTGGGACAACAATTTTGGATTCTTCTCCCGTCGGTTACGATACACATGTGTAAAAGTTTCTGTTGTAAATTGTTTAATGTTTTTGTATGTAGAAATTATATGTTTATGAATGGTAATGGTTTTCTGGATCTGTGTGTGTGAATTTATGGGTTCCTTTCCCTTTTCATTTTTCTTCATGTACCTTGCCTAACTATAGATAGAATTCCCATCCGAACTATGCCTTTGGGTTTCCACATATCTGAGAATGTTTTCCTTTTTCCTAAGCTCTACATTTTTGTCAGCCATAAACCCTTTGCGTTACTACCTTGCTCACATAATTTTTTGGGGCCTTACGCTTCCCAAGCATGTAAACCATATGGGATTAGTCAATTGGTTAAGTGTTGTAAGGATTTAAACTCTGTAATGATGGTATTTCTCATGATGTCTTTAAAATACAACCCAAAATTTCTTGAGCATTTTTGTTCTGTTATGTTAAATTTATGAATTTTTATTTTCGAAGTAATTAATTTGTGGAACGACTTGGGGCTGAAACCTTAGCTCGACCTTCCTGAGCACCTCAACATTATTTTACTGTCCCTTCCTTCAAGCTTAACCATTCCCAATGTTATTCACTGCCTGTAATTGTAAATTCATTTTTCAGAAATTTTTCGTTTCCAGGTCCGGATCGAGGGTCGGATTAGGTGTCAGACCTAGGACTGGATGGAGTGTCGGATTAGAAGGTGTCTCGTTTAATGACCAACTTGTGGTGTGCATATCTGGTTTCAAGTCTTTGTCCTTAGCTCCTTGTGTAGAGTTAGGTTGGGCAAATTGTGTGATCTTTAACCCTTGCGGACCCCTTTTCTCCTTTGATTTTTAAAAAGTTGAATTATGTTTCTGATCCCTATGCTCTGTACAATTTTGAAGATATTATCTGTCTTAAGGAAACCCGGATTCGTTTCTTACCTTTCTTGAGAACTTGGTTTTATTGTCGTTATGTTGTTAGGGAGTTTTGTGTTAATTTATAATCTGGAATAAATTCATGGTGCAATCTTGAACGCACAGTTGGGTAAAATTTAATTTCACCCTGAACTCATTTTCCCCCTGGTGTTTTATTTCTGGATTTCTCTCTGCATATTTACTCAAGTTTTTGGGTTCATAAACTTGCCCAACACGAAAACAAATTTACTGTGCATGCATTCATTCCAAGCTTGAGAGTTTCCATTTCAGTGTTTAAAAAAATGAATTTTTTGTGTGTGCATTCAATTCCGAGTTGAAGTTTCCACTTCTGTGTATTAAAACAGATTTACTGTATATGCACTTGTTTCCAAATTTTATGCTTGTTGGGATCTATTTAGGGTCCCTGCATAAATTGTTGAAGGACCTAAATTAAGTTCGTGACAGAGTTATCAGTTCTGGAAGTGATATTTGTTGGCTCGCTGTAGGCATATTATAATTTGCTTTTGCTAGTGATAGAGTCTTGTGAGAGATAACCACTTGATTGATTAAATTTTAAGACTTTGTTGACAATTTCCTGGAAAACGAAATTGGGGATTTATGTTTCCCAAACCTATAAAAGATTCTGAAATTGTTCTTTAGTCTTGTTGTCATGGTATTCAACTCTGTAGTTGTGGTTTTAGCCTTGTTGCCTTTTAGAAGACATTTTCAGAATTTAATTGAGCGATTATGTTATGTTTACTTTTAATTTTCTGAATTTTAATTTCGAAGTTTTTTTATAATTCGAGAATGAAGTTGGGGCTATAACCATAGCATGACCTCCTGAGTGTCCTTGCAATCATTTATTGGTCCTTCCCTGAAGGATTAACCATTCAGAAATTGATCTGATGCCTGCAATTTTTAAATTCAAATTTCCTAGAAATTTAGTTTCGTTTGAAGGTATGGATGGAGGATCGGATGAAGGTCCGGATGGAGGACTAGTTGAAGTTCCAGATTGAGGACCGGATTAAGGTTCGGATTGAAAATGGAATTGTTTTTGCAAAGGTTCAAGGGTTGGAATAAATTCCAGAACTCTTCCTTTAGATTCGTAAATCATGATATAGCTTAACATCTAATTATCTATTAATTGTTACAACAGATTGGTAATTTTAATTCCTTTAATGAATTTGATAAAGGTAAATGCACTCTTATTTATGGAAGAATAAGTTAAGGTCTTCCTTGAATTTTTTTAATGGATATGTAAGCTATCAAATTCTTATTTATTACTTATGCCAATTTTATCATTTTTATAATTGGGTACATGATGAAGGGTAGCATGTTAAATCATTGTATTGTTTAAGCATGGATGATCTCCTTTTATGATTAGTTGGGTATGTAAGGTAACATGATGTCCTTATGTGACGAGTGATGATTGATCTTATTATGGATCTCTTAGACATCTGTTTAGCTTAGACTCATTGATTGTAATTACACTTATGATTCTTAATTTTTATATAGCACCGCCTTGTACGAATTTCACTTAATCATTTCCTAAAGGATGGATTGAGTAGATTAGATTAGACCTAGCACTACGATGAATTATATTGTTTTTAAATGATGATTTTCCTTATGAGACGAAGTGAGTGATTTATGGTTTATGTTGTGACTCGTCATTATTAAAAGAATGCATTGGTTATGGGATTTTGGTTACTGTGTTAATGCGTCGATATATGTATCGTTATTCACTACAATGTTGTGCCTTCTTATTTCATGCAGGTTGTTAATGTGTTAATATTGTTCATTAATATGTCGGATGATGTGCCAATGTTGTCATTATTAATTGTAATGTATATTTCCTAATGCAAAAAAAAAAATTGGTTGTCGTAACAGAGGGTCGTTACAAAGATGTACATACAAACTGAAGAAAGAGATATATTTTTGAAATCCTTGTGTAATTAGTCATTGATCAAGTTAGAGAACAATTTCAAATGTGGGAGTAATACTACATTTAGGTTTAGTGATTTTCAATCTCTCAATGACTCTCATTAAATTCATTTGAAATTACATTTCAATCAGGGAATTATGTCGATGAGTACATACCACTAACCAACATTTCAAAAATATTAAAAAGGACACCCCCTACAAACTCCTACAAGTATGGGCTAGAGAGTATTTCTCCAAGGAAATGGTGGATGAATAGGTGAATAGGGATTATTAGTTGAACCCTCACTTTATCATTCCAAAATTGTTCCATTATGACCCTCTCACCCAACTAATAAAACCTTACCCACCAATGGGTGTTGGACATGGGATGCACTCAAAGAAGAATACTTTCTATGGAGGTTATGGAATGCATATGGACAACTTACAATTATCTTAGATAAGTATAATTGGTGGTGATCATGGAATTTTAACCCAATGGAGGGGAACACTAAAGTTTTGAAGAGGACAAGGAAAAAAAGGGATACTTCGACCTGAAGAATGCAAAATATTCATTGAAGAAGATAACATAAAACGGGATGAGAAGGTAACTACATATATAGGGTGATTCATTGAAGAATTTAGGGCCCAATAGCGAAAGGACAATGTCAAAAGGAAAGAAAGGGAGAAAATTAAGGAGCCCTTACAAGAAGTGACATGACACTTTAACTAGTCCAACTTCTCAAATACAAAGCCAAGTAGGTGGATCAAGAAATCATTGAGATAAGAGCTAAGGTGGACATAGAATGAAAATATGTGAAAATATAAAAGAAGGCTAATGAAGGAGGAAGTGATTAGGAGAATCTTAGTCTAACAAAAAGCAACAAGAAACAAAAGTAGCACATAAAGGAGAAGTTGAAGCCCAAAAAATGAATTGGGAAGGACTTGAAACAAGATAAGGAAATATATGTAGAATCATTAGAAGAGAAAGAGATAAAGGGGACATTAATAATCAAACATAAGGATGAAACATCCAATACCACAAAGGAATTCATATATATATCCAAGATCTCTAATCCAAGCAAGACCCAAAGTAGATTGATAATGATAAATTTGACCTTCTATTATACTACAACTTCCCATTGCAACACAATTAATTAATATATACCAAAAATCTATTGGGCATGGCTAATAAAAACCTACTTTCTATATGGAACAAGGTCACAAAAAAATAACAAAGAAATTGACTATGAAAGAACAAATAGACATATATACTATCATCAAGTTGAAGAGAAAACATGAAGTCAATCCTCAAATTTATACCTATGTGCTTTGGAGGAAGTGTGAATAGGAGAGACAGAAAACCAAATCTAAGGCCGAAACCCAAAGAATGTTGGAGCAGAAAACAAACATGAGTAGAATAAATATGACTAGGAGGATAAACAAAATCAACAACTCGAGAATAAACATAGGGAATAAGAGGTAGAAAAGAAGAGGTAAGTTGAGCTCTAAACAAAAGCTATAGAAAAAGATACAAGTCAAGTTCAAGTGAGATGATGAAGAATCTAAGGGGAAGTGGAAATTAAAGCTCAAGTAGAAAGCCAAAAAGTTTGAAAATGAGACATAGAGAAAAATAGAACCACATGTAGGGAATTAGGCACTAGGAAATGAGTGGGGATAGGGTGGGTAATCCCTTAAGCATAAAGTGAAACTTGACCAAAACCAACAAGAAACATGGATCAAAAGGAGAAGAAAAGATTCACATCTCTCTGATCATGTTGTCCCATGCAATAGAAAGGTTGTAAGTGGCCTAGAAAAAGATAAGTTAGAAGCATGTTAAACGACCATCCAAGAAATAACATGATGAGATCAACTAGATCTAGACCCTAACAGATGAGTTGGGCATATTGGAATAAGACTCAGATGCAAAAAGGATTGACCTAGAGAATGCACTATATGATCTCTCTATTGCACAGTTAGATATGTGAGTTACCATGTTTTCTGACAAGGGGAGATATGATATATGATAGGATGTTATACCTTTCAATTAGTCATCCGATCAAGAAACATGGTTATTTCAAGCAAGTCTGCAAGAAATGTATTTTCACAAAAAGGGAATGGATATAAATACACACATACTTGTGCATAAAGACTCCCATTACTGGAAAGGGATATGAAAATTTGTATAGGATACATGATTACCTTTAAGAGCCATAGGTATAACACTACAATTTGTTGGAGAAAAAGTTGATACTTGAGCAATTGAAGGAGCAAGTCCAAGAATGTATGGTAGAGATTCTATAATGTAAATACTAGAAACCATAACAAATAGACTCTAGGAGACCGAGGATCACCTAGCAATGTCAGTTACTAGTCCAAGCCAAAATAACACCAATTTTGACAAAACAAGTTGAAGTAGCTAGGAGGCTACCATGAGATAAGGGTAAAAAAATGTTGGGTGTGAACACACCCTTAGTTTGTAATTAATGTCCATAATTATTGAGGTAATCATGTAATATTATATCAGTTGTTCAATTATGACCTTATCAAATAAGGCAACATAAGGGGTTCTTGATCAAAGTTGGCCTTGTCAAGCACCCCTCAACTACAAGTAGAGATCATCATGAAAGGGATAGTTTGGACATAATTTTATGTGATTTCTATTGTTCTTCATTGCTTCATAATTTCTTTGTAAGAAAATATTCTCTACTATTTCAAGAGTGGATATTATTCCCATTATTAGGCTATTTCCCACTATAGATCTTGGTGTCTTTCATGGTGATAATGAACTAACTTGGTTGTAACATAGTTACCAACTTAAAAATCTAACAATTGGAGAATGCTAGCACAACCTACTATAAGTGTCCAAGAAGAAGGAACCTTCCCCACAAGCCAAAAACAATCCAATTGGAAAATCAAATGGATGTATGTTTTCCAAACCAAAATTGATAACATAATAATACAAAATGTATGTATTGATAATAGTCTTGATCATCTAAAAGAAGGAAGTGTAGAAATTAAAAATAGTGCCAAGAGGGTTGAAGCTTCTTATACAAATATTAATGTAAATATCACTAGGATGGAGAGTGTTGTAAATATGTTCATTGGAGATTTCAAAACCATGTGTGACTACTCTTATAAAAAATATTTAAGTGTTAGATAAATCAACACACGCAAAAGTGATAGAATTCATCTATTTGCTTGATGAAATTAAAGAGGCTAAAAGAAGAAGACACCATTAGAAGATTGTTCTAAAACCAGAATTGTTTCCCAACTATTGTAAAGTAGAAGAAGAAATCCTTTCTACCCAGCCTCAAGGAACCAAAGGATTCCATTCAAATCTTCATTAAGAAGATTGTTATATTTTGTTGGTCAAACTATCAACCAAAGAGACGAAAAGTTACAAGAATGGGAAAATCACTGCAATTTAATTCAGGATGATAATGATCTTATATATGATGAAACAATTGGCACAACCATATCTCAATTCAAAGGAGTATTAATGTACTGGATGGCTATGTTTCCACAAATAACAAATGATAAATCATGACATGTCCCCAATGTTGGAAAACATCCTCTCTATAAAATACAAATCAAAGACATAGAATCTCTGAAAGAAACTATTATATCCGCATATGGCCTTCATAGACGAATTACAAATGAAGCAGATTTAAGAATGATTATGGGAATGGAGTTAAATAGCCTAAAAGGATTTAATGAATTTGTGATTGACAATGAAAAATTGCTTACAAAAGTGGTCATGTGAAGGATGATACGATAAAATAGAATTTGATAGTCAAGATGCTATATCCCATTCCAAAGAAGGTTCATGTAATGATGAAGAACATAAATTGTGAAATTATAGAACAAACATTGACTGATAATGATCTTATATATGATGAAACAATTGACACAACCATATCTCCATTCAAAGAAGTATTAATGTATTGGATGGCTATGTTTCCACAAATAACCAATGATAAATCATGACATGTTCCCAATGTTGGAAAACATCCTCTCTATAAAATAAAAATCAAAGACATAGAATCTCTGAAAGAAACTATTATAGTCGCTTATGGCCTTCATAAACGAATTACAAATGAAGTAGATTTAAGAATGATTATGGGAATGGAGTTAAATAGCCTAAAAGGATTTAATGAATTTATGATTGACAATGAAACATTGGCTTACAGAAGTGGTCATGCGAAGGAATATACGATAAAATAGAATTTGATAATCAAGATGCTACATCCCATTCCAAATAAGGTTCATGTAATGATGAAAAACATAAATTGTGAAATTATAGAACAAACATTGACTAATGTAGTCGAAATGATCAGAATTTGTATGGATAAAAAATCCATAAAACAAGTAATAAATAACAAACATAATGTTGGCCCTAAACATTGTTAGTGTTTTTCTTATGTGGAAACTATGGTAAACCAAAAAAAGAAAAAGATCACTCCCAAAAGCAAAGAAAATATTGGTTGATAAAATTTGTAGAAAAATAAAATAAAATTACAAAAAGAATTATTGGAAAAAAATATATTATCATGAAAGAAAGTAGTTCAGTGAGAAGAAGAAATATGATACAAAGGATGTGACCTTTCTGTAAAATTAGGTGAGTTTGCTAAAAACTTCCCACAAAAGAAGCCTCGGGTTAGAACCATGTATGTGGAAGATGAATATGAGGATACATGAGATTATATTCCTACATATGTAGAAGAATTTGATTCAGACGATGAAATCTATGAATTAGATTCTTGAGATGAACATGTGACAGTAGGTCGAATTTGCATAAAGAAGCCACCAAAAAGATGGTATGAAAATTATGATAAGGATAGATTAAAAAAAGAGAGTAGCTTCTAGCTTTGTGCATGATATCATAACATGCCTATAATAGTTGGCAATTAAACTGATGTGTTTGATTATGATCCATTTTCACTCCCAATTGTATACCCTTTTGGATCGTGGGCTAAAGACATGATATCTTCCCTAATAATATTGGATTGTATGTCTTGTTTCATTGTTTTCTTCAATTTATTTCCATGGACTATAAGTTTTTTAAATCCTAAATCGGTTTTGATGCATGACTGGATTAGGTAATTCTCATATTAGTCTCTTGAATTGGACCCAAGACATTTATGATGTTGAACACTCTAATGCCAGTTTTGAATATAAACATCCCCCCTTTTCCATTCTACAATATTCAACTTGAATCAACCTTAGCTAATCTACAAGAAAAAAATTATTGTCATCAATGTGTTCTACCTCACATTTAAGTATCTAGATAAAACTTTCTCATCATGTTAATCTTCCATGTTTGTCTAGGGTAGGATCAATATTTTTGTTAAGAAATCATTTAAGACCTTTATAATTTAATTGGATGACAAACTTCTAAAAGGGAGGATAAACAATATGAAATCTTTGCATGCTTTCATGATCCAGGTGGATATTGGTGGCCACCCACCTATTCCAACTGGCTCCTCTTGTTCGTTTTTAGTTCAACACATTCTTTTGTACTTCTTTGTAATTGTGGGTTCTACACTTCTGGGGATGTCTGAAGCCCTACACATCTTCCAAGTGGATACTGGTGGCCTCTCACTTAATCCAACTGGATATTGGTGGCCTCTCACTTAATCCAACTGGCTTATTTTGTATGTTTTCATGTCAGCACATCTTGTTGTACTTCCAGGGCCGTTTTGGAGCCCTAAACAATGTTTTTTTGGCTCACCACAGTCAAATTGTAGATAAAGTCACGGTTTGACAGCATAATGTGTATTTCTCTAAAAGACCTTTCCAACAGGCTATCACATGCCTAATACAGAGGTCGTATGCAAAAGTTACGACCCCATGAATTTGAGGTACCAACTTACCCATAGGGGTCCACATGACTTTTGGTGTTTCACCTCCTAGAGTTAGGTTTTTGGATGTCTAGGGTTTTGGAATTCATGAGTAATATCAAAAAGTCCTATGGAGGCTCATTGTACTCATTCTTCTCATACTATTGCGCGTAGCAGCCGCATCTCTTCTCAGACGGATGCACGTAGCAGCCACATCTCTTCTCAGAGATAACTACCACCATTCGAGCAAGTGTTTCAGTTTTGCAGTTTTACAGTTTCAGCCTATTTCATTTATTAAATAGAAGATATTGTTCACTGGATATCTTTGTTGTTCTTCATATCTTTGTGTTTTGTATTCAGTCTATTAATCAGTTTGTTTCGCTCCTAAATCTGGATCAGTGGTATCAGAGCGGTCTTCTCTTCATTTATTTTTCTTCGTGGATGTCCTCGACAAGATCTAGGTACAAGAAGTTGGGATTTGAACCAATTGATTCATTGCAATAGTGGCGTTGAGCCCGAAAAAAACCCATGGGGGATGAAAATAAAGATGATGGAGTAGGAGATCCTATTAAAAGTTTTCTCGAGGAAGCCCTCGCGCGACAAAGGAATGAAATAATGGACAACTTTGCGTAGATCCTTCGATGACTACCCACAGGAGAAGCATCTTCATCAAGTGGCCATGCAACCCCCTTCAAGGTACAGGTAAATTTTGATATTCCATTATTTGAAGGACTGATAGATGCAGACGTTGTAGATAAATGGTTGAATCTGCTCGAAGGGTATTTTTGGTCCACAATTTTTTCGATAGGGAAAATATTTCTTTTGCACTCCTCAAGGTCGTCCCCCATGTTAAGTACTGGTGGGATACTTACTCTGAGCAAAGGGCCATAGAGGAATCTACAATACTTGTGGTTTCCCCTACATGGGATTCCTTTAGAGACTCCATTAAAGAACAATACTACCTTGTTGGAAGCTACAAGGAATAGTACACCAGATGAACCACCCTGCATCAAGAAAGGGAGCAGATAGTACCAGATTTCACCAATATTTTCCATACATTGCGTCAATAAAGGGACCAGACAGTACCAAATTTCATCAACATTTTCCATACCCTGTGCACCAAATTGGGTATCAAAGACTCTGAGAGACATCTGGTGCTCAAATACCATGGTTGTTTGCATAGATACATTCAAACAAAAATGGAGTTTCTGGACATCGCCTCATTGGGCACGGCTTATAAATACGTTGTCAAGATCGAGTAGAAATTTAAGCAAAAGAGGAGAGAGTTTGGATCTACAAAATCTCCACATCTGAACCAGGGCAAAGGCGGCCCCAACCCACATAGAAAGGGACCGAGATGAGATGGCCACTCTCAGGAAAATCAGTACAAGCTGCAACACAAGAAGGGAAATGAGAAGACGAAGAAGGACACAGGAAAATGGTGTGAGTACCATAAATCCCTTGGCAGAACACTGAAGAATGTCGCTTTAAGAAGTCACTTTTGTCCGAGCTGAAGGCTTCCGATTCAGAGGCCGATTCTAATTCTGAATCAAATCCAAAAGGAGGTAAGTGTATTATCGATGATGAACCCAGTGTCCACTATCACTACCACCAAAGTCCGGCCAAGAGAAACAGAAGAACCGGAGGAAGGGGAATGCCTCTTTCACTCACAAATGCAGGTAAAGGGGGCTTTGCTTCATTTCATTGTCAATAGTGATAGTCAGAAGAACCTGATCTCAATAGAGATCATCAAGCGACTGGACCTACTGACGACACCACACCCTCAACCCTACACCATCGGTTAGCTTCGCCAAGGGAGAGATCTTCGTGTCATCCAACAATGTCGTGTGCCCTACAACATCAAGCCTTTCAAAGACGAGGTGTTGTGTGATATTGGTCCCCTTAAAGTTTGTTATGTTCTTTTAGGAAAACCATATTTTTGGAAGCATCATGTTGTGTATGAGTCTAGACCCAACAGTGTTATTATTACTTTGGGTAGAAAATTGCACAGGATACCAGAGGTAGCATCGCATACCACTATTTATTTACTCTCTGCTAAGCAATGCAGTAAGGTCATTTCACAAACTGATAAGTTTGTCTTCTTTGTGATCCGTTCTCACAGTAAACAAAAGGTCGTCACCACATATGTGGCCTCTACACAGAGCCTATCTTTGCAGCAGAAGCAAGTGGACGTGATCATGGAAGAATACAGAGACATCTTCTCCTCACCCACCGGGTTACCGATGCACTGCCAAGTCAAGCATCTAATTGATCTGACCCCTGGTGCACCTCTACCTAATGGACCAGTCTATCATCGCTCGTTGATGGAAAATGATGAAATCAGGCGTCATATCCAAGATATTCTTCTAAAGGGGCACATCAGGCCCAACTCATCCCCTTGCAGAAGCCCGATTGTGCTGGTGCAGAAGAAGGACGAAACTTGGCGACTCTGCATTGATTACAGAGCCATAAAAAAATCACAGTCAGGAACCGGTACCCAATTCCCAAGATTCTTGACCTTCTTGACCAACTAAAGGGGGAAATTTCTTCAGCAAGATTGACCTAAAGTCTGGCTACCACCAGGTTCCCATCGAACCAATTGATGTATGGAAGAAAACCTTCAAATCTAAAGAAGGTCTCTTCGAATGGTTGGTCATGCCCTTTGGCTTAACAAATGCACCAACCACTTTCATGAGGTTGATGGATGATGTATTGAGACCCTTCACCAACTCTTTTGTGGTGGTATATTTGGATGACATCCTCATCTTCAACAAAACTTGGTAGGAGCACATGTGGTATATTAAGCAGGTTTTGAGCACTCTGCAGCAGCACACGCTATATTCCAACTTGGAAAAATGCTCTTTTGGCATGAACAAGGTCCAATACTTGGGCTACATTGTTGATGAGCATGGGGTACATGTTAATCCAGCATAAGTTTCCTCACCTGATGGGGGAAATCAACGCAATGGAGACCATTGCTTCTTAAGGGGAGAGGATTGAGCCAGGTGGATATTGGTGGCCACCCACCTATTCCAACTGGCTCTTCTTATCCGTTTTTAGTTCAACATGTTCTTGTGTACTTCTTTGTAATTGTGGGTTCTACACTTATGGGGTTGTCTGAATCCCTACACATCTTCCAGGTGGATAATGGTGGCCTCTCACCTAATCCAACTAGCTTATTTTGTATGTTTTCATGTTAGCACATCTTGTTGTATTTCCAGGGCCGTTTTGGAGCCCTAAACAATGTTTTTTTTGGCTCTCCATAGTCAAACTGTAGATGAAGTCACAATTTAATGATGTAATTTGTATTTCTCTTAAATACCTTTCCAATGGGCTATCACACACCTAAAACGGAGGTCGTATGCAAACTTTACGACCCCGAGAAGTTGAGGTACCAACTTACCCATAGGGGCCCACATGACTTTTGGTGTTTCATCTCCTAGAGTTAGGTTTTTGGATGTCTAGGGTTTTGGCATTCATGAGTGATATAAAAAAGGCCTATGGAGTCTCATTGTAATCATACTACTCAGACGAATGCGCGTAGCAGCCACATCTCTTCTCAGAGATAGCTACCACCATTCGAGCAAGTGTTTTAGTTCTACAATTTTACAGTGTCAACCTATTTCATTTATTCAATACAAGATATTGTTCATTGGATATCTGTGTTTTTATTCATATCTTTGTGTTTTGTATTGTTAATTCGTTCGTTCCGCTCCGAAATCCGGATCATTTCACAACACCATATATTTCTATTTTTTACTATGATATTGATTAATTGTATTTGGCCAAACTCTAGAAGCATGTTTGCACAATTCTCCATCTTATAGTAATGTTTATCCCCATCTTGTCATTGAGGCATTTGTTTGTACAATGTAAAGACCATTTCTAGTAGGTAATCTTAATGGAGGAACATGTGATGATTTTTATTTGAGTGTCCTTACTACATTAGCATGTATTTTATTTCATTTCTATTTACCTTACCTTAATAGTTTCTGCAATTGAGATCTATGAACATAGGCATCTTTTAAAAATGGAAGTATATAATTTATGTAACCCAAGAAATATTTTAAGTGTTTGAGAGTTTCAAGAATATATGGAAATTGGAGAATATGCTTTGTAATGTGGGGTTTCATCGTGACCTTGCTTTAGCATATGAATAAACTAAGATATTCTATCTCGATTCTCCTTAATTCATTTTTGGCCTGTGATAAGACAATTTCGTAATTTTTCTCTAATTCAAGAAATTTTTGAAAGTGAGGGTTGTGTCCTTCAATTGTTGCAAAATATACAAGAATTTCATCTATATATACAATAATGAAGTTGTAATAAGGACCAAAGATAGAGTCCATCTATCTCTACAAGTATGTAGGTGTATTGCAAAAACCAAAAGGTATGACTAGCCATTCATACTGCCCTTGACTACACTAAACATTGTTTTATAAATATCTCTTGGTTTTATTTTGATCTAATAGAATCAACTTTTGCAATAAAATTTACCATATATTTTGTTTCCTGTCAAATGTATAAGCAATGTATCTTTATGTGGCATTGTATACTTGAACTTTATGGAGTGGGATATAATTAATTACCATTCTCTTTTTCCCTGTCTTTTGTTCACTATGTTTGTTCACCATAAATGCATAATAACAAAACTCAGACGTTGAGATTTCAATTAATTTGTAATCTAACAATTATGACATGTCTTCTTCCATGAATTTCATATTTGATGGTTTGATAGGAATTTCCTTCCCAAAATCCTTTGCTCTAGGGTGTGTCTTGATTTCATATTCATGTTTTGCATTGTCCCAAAAAACTTCATAATTTAGACTGCAACATTCCTAATACTCTTTTTCAGTTATTTCCCTTGTAACTTGTACTTTGCTTCTCTTTGTGACCATACCTTTGTATTTCTTTAATTTTTTCTTTTCTAACCAACTTGTTTAGAGCTCGTTGGATATAATGAGAAGCAATTTCTTCTAAATCACGAGACTCCTGATCAACTTCTTGAGTGATCTCTTTTGCAAATTTTTAGACATCTTCAATTGTAGGTTGGGGATTGGGTTCAATAGTATTTAGATCTAACCTTAACTTTGGAATCTAGTGGATCATAGGAATGCAATTGATGAATCCACAAAAAGACCTATATATAATGAATAGTCAATAAAATTGTTTGAGATTTGAGGGAAAAATACATTAAACTATTGTTGAAGGATAGCTTGTTTAGTTATGGAACTTGAGACTAAAAAGGGATTGGTATAAATACATGGCCTCAATTTTATAGATAGTTCACAAGTATAAGAACAAGATAATGTATGTCTTACAAGACCAACTGTATCAATACTAATATGTAGCATATTCTTATATTGTGAAGGAAAAATACTTTCATGGACCATGTTATAAGTGCAACCTGTATCAAATAATATGGAACCATTATATGAAGTAGCAATTTTATATGTAAATTTCCCAACAACATACATTCCATTGTTGTGTTCAACCAATGGTTGTTCTATTTTTTGTTCTAATATTCTATTCTAGCTCCAATATCACTTGGCTATATGTTATTTATCGTCTTCCTTCTTATTTTTTGAATTGTTTTTTATAAGTTGGAGGATGCTCTCTTTGTTTTTTGATATGCCCTTATCATATTTTTCATTACATCTTTTTGGTGGCTTCTTTGTGCAAACTTGATCTTCTATTTCATATTCATTATAAGTTGGAGGATGCTCTCTTTGTTTTTTGATACGCCCTTATCATATTTTTCATTACATCTTTTTGGTGGCTTCTTTGTGCAAACTTGACCTTCTATCTCATATTCATTAGAATAATCTAATTCATAGTTTCCATTCTCTATATCAAATTCTTCTACATGTATAGGAATACAATCCTATGTCTCCCCAAATTATTCTTCTACATACATGGCTTTGACCTTAGGTTTCTTTTGAGGGCAGTCTTTAGAAAGCTGATTGGATTTTCCACAAAGGTAACATTCTTTCTTATCAAGTTCTTTTTATTGGTTTGCATTCTTTCATGAGAAGGTATTTTCTTCCATTAATTATTTTTATATTTTTTTGTATTTGTTTGAAGATTTCCTTAATCAATATCGTCTTTTATTTTGGGAGTGACCTTTTTATTTTCTTGGTTTTTCATAGGTTTTCACATAAGAAAAACACTAACAATCTTTTGGGTCGGCATTATGTTTGTTCTTTATTACTAGTTTAAAGAATTTTTATCCATTTCAAAAGTCTTCGATACAAATTTTGATTATTTCAGCTACATCAACCAGTTTTGTTTTGCAATTTCATAATTTTGTTTTATTGTATCAACCTCAACATGACCATTTATGTATGTTAATTTTTTATAGTCAATCATATATTCAATGTAATCCTCTTAGGGTGACTAAATCCATTCCCATAAGCAATTTTAAATCTTCTTCATCTGTAGTTTGTTTATGAAGGAAAAAACAACTATAATAGTTTTTTTGAGAGATCTTATGTCTTTGATTTGTATCTTACAAGGAGGATGATTCCCAACTTCATGGACATGTCTTGATTTATCAATGGTTGTTTAGGAAGACTTAGCCATCTAGTACATTAATACTTAATTGAATTGAGATATGGTTGTGCCAACTATTATAACATTTACAAAATCATTAACATCTTGGATTAAATTGTAGGGGTTTGACCATACTTGTAATTTTTATGCTATCTAGATGGTAGTTAGACCATCAAAATATAATGGTATGCTTAATAAATATTTCAAAGGAATCCTCTAGTTTCCTTGAGGCTAGGTAGAAGATAATCCTCCTTCTATTTTATAATAGCTAGGAAACGATTATTGTTTTGAAATAGTATTAAGCTAGTGTGCTCTTCTTTTAACCTCTTCATTAAGCAAATTAGCCAATCATGTCATTTTTTCTTGCTCTTATTTGTATAACAATTCAATATTTTTTATATTAGTGTACATGGTTTTGAAATCTCCAATGAACATATTTACAACATTCTCCATCCTGATGATATTTACATTAATAAGTGTATAAGAAGTTTCAACCTTTGTGGCACTATTTTCAATTATGTCATTCCTACTTTCAGATGATCAATACTATTATCAATAATCATATTTTGTGCTATCAGGCAACCAATTTTGGTTTGGGTAGCAGATATCCATTTGTTGTTCCAGTTGGCTTGTTTTTGTCTTGTGGCTTAGGTTCCTTCTCCTTGGATACTTATAGTAGGTTGTGCTAGCATTCTCTAGATGTTAGGTTGTTGTCCTTTGAATGCTTGCCGGGTTGGCCAAAAGTAAGCAACCCTCTTTAATCTACAATGCGCAACATGGACATATAGGTATTTTGAGGATCGATGGTCTAGACTGGATGGATGAGGATCCTTCATTTGTATACTCAGGAGGAGCTTGGAGAGAAGGTTGGAGTTGGTCAATGTAGTCAATTTTTTTATTGCTACAACTTTCTATTAGTAGGCCTTAGTTTTAGTGATATCCTGGACCCTAAATAATTTGTATTTTGTACAGATAAATGGTTAGGGCCCTTTTTATCTATATATTATTTTATTATAAGGATGTTATTTGCAATATATCCTTGTGTATCAATGGATCTTCCATAGGCTATCAATTTGTGTCCCATTACAAGGAATCTAATTACTTGGGGTAAATTAGCATTAAATAAGAATGTATTATGTAGCTTGAATATTGCTCAACCATTGAAAACAATATATGATATTTTAAGGTTCAGTTTTACCCCTTCAATTATACACACATCAACAATGTGTGAAGGGTTATTTGATCAGAGAAGGCCATATTATAGTTAAGTTGGATTGAGAAATGAGCTTGTTTATCTAATCTGCAATTGAATTAGTAGTAGCATGCCTCTTTCCATTCAACATGGGCTATGCCAATTATGTTGGTTAGTTATTCATCATTTACTTCATAGGGAAATAAGGGATTAAACAAGAAAATTGGTTGTGATAAGTGTATGTATTTATAGTTGATGGATGTCGATATTCTACATTCAACTTTTGTTGAAAAGGGTAGGAATATAGGTCTGATGCATGATCCCATCATTTTAATATAAACTTTTAATAGTTTTATAGAAGTTGTGAACATAACATTGGAGTTTGTTTCATTATATAGTTCTTTGATTTATGTCATTAGGGAATGCATAATGGTATTTACTATAAAAAATAACAACTTTTAATTTATTCATATCGATGACATTATTGACTTTGGTTGAAGAAGCAAAAAGGTTGGATTGGGATTTGGTTAAGATAGATTTATGCGCCATTGGAGGTACTTTTCTTTTATACTCACCACATTGACATTGTAGGTATGAAAGGAAGATTGTAAATCAAGATTCAATTACCAAGGGACTATTGGTCTTAATTTTCTTATCCACAACTTATTACCAACTTCAAGTATAGACAAAGTAAATTCACTAACCAAAGCTAAACTAATCTATAGATAGTGAGAGGAAATACTCAAGCCAATGCACAAACAATTTACGTGCATGCAAACTAATGCACTTCAGTCCTGTTGAGATTGGATAGCAAGGAAGGTCTTCACCATGCATGGCATCCTAGCATGGAGGACAATGAAACTTATCCATGTTGATGGGTTAATCTTTTTCTTAAAATTGTACTTAGGGAAACGTACATTAAATGGGTTATATTTTATTGTTGACTTAAAGAGTACTTTTTATAAAGTTAAAGTGAGAAATAATTTAAGTTGTGGTCTTTTAATCTTGATCATTGATATCATAAGGTGTATGAGGATCAATATTGGCCCTCCATCCTTTTGGAGATATGGTTTCTCACTTGCTCATTGAGTAAAAAAGAGATTAACTTGGAGAGGAGTGCATTATGCACAATAGAGGCAACTTTCTGAAGAAAGAGGAGAATTGCTTGAGGGTTTGGAGAGAGAGTTTGCAGGAAGATAGAGGAGGCTTCTACACTGACATTGGCACACATCTTCAACATTGCATAGGTCTTTTCCTACAAATCTGATCATGAGGATTTGCAGAAGGGGGGCATACATTTGTTGAGGAGGTTTTGTATTTGGCTGGGTTGATTTTATTGAAAGAGATCTCTATATTTTCTTGCTCAATAATAATAAAATCCAAATCTGTTGCATTGGTTTTCCCTCCGGGGTTTTTTGAGTGACGAATTGTCCAAAAATTACTTGTGTACATGTGATGTGATTATTGTTATCTTTTACTATTAAGTTCCTCGTTATTATTTTATTTTCTGTATTATTTATTTGTGAAGAAAACCTGGCAGAATCAATTAGCAGAAAAATTAATTGATTTAGTGAACTAGGTTTGAAGAATATTCACATGGTATCAGAGCAGGATTGTTGAAGAAACAACATTACATTCAGATCTGCAACACAAAAGTTCAGATTTGCAACACAGAAGTTCAAATCTGCAACATATACGTTCAAATCTGCAACACAAAAGTTTATATATACAACAGATAAGTTCAGATTTGCAACAGATAAGTTCATATCAACAACACAAAAGTTCATATTTGCAATATAGAAGCGTAGATGTGCAAAGGATAACATAGATCTGCATTATTCGATTTCAGATCTGTAAAACAGAAGAGTATATTGCAGCACATAATCATCTTTAGAAATGGCCATGACCTTGAGAATGGAGGATAGGCTTCAGGGTGCTCAAAACTTTGTCACCTGGAAGGAAAGGGTCACTATGGTTTTGGATGTCAATGATGTCCTTGATCATGTTGATGGTAAGGTTGCAGCTCCCACAAATATAGCTACAATGGTGACCTGGAAGAAGGGTAAGGCTAAAGCCAAGAGCATACTCCTTGATGGGTTAAAGGATCACATAATCCCTCACCTCACAGGGAAAAAGTCCACTAAGGAGATGTGGGATGCCTTGAATGACCTTTACCATAGTAAAAATGAAAACAGAGTGATGGTGCTTAGGGAAAGACTGAGAAGTACCAATATGGCTAAAGGGTAAGGTGTGGTTCACTACCTTACTCAAATTACATAGATCAGGGATGAGCTAGGTATAGTACGTGAGAAAACTGAAGAGTTTGAGTTGGTACATGTGGTACTGAATGGATTTTCGAAGTCATGGGATGTGTTTGTGCGTGTAGTTGTAGCTCGGGAGAAACTCCTTGATTGGAAATGATTATGGGATGATTTTGTGCAGGAGGAGATTAGACTTGGTTAGTCTAGAGGATCTTCATCTTCACCACATATTGTGGATGAAGAAGGATTGGCTCTTGAGAGCAAAGGCAAGGGAAAGTAGAAGAAAAAGAAGGGTGGAAAGAAGAACATTGACTTTTCAAAATTCAAATGTTTCCAGTGTTACAAGATGGGACATTTTGCCTCACAGTGTCCAGAGAAGAAGAAGAAGAAGAAGAAGAAGAAGAAGAACCAACCGCAGATGGAATCTTCAACAACAATGGATGAGTTTTCCAAAAGCTTCGAGGAGGATTTATGCTTCATAGCTTGTATGTCTAGCGTAATAGTCTCAAACATTTGGTTTGTAGACAACGAAGCATCTTGTCATATGACAGGGCACAAGGATTTTTTCACTAGGCCACAAGAGGGAGGTGTGAATCTAGTTATAGAGCTCGGATATGACAGACACTACAAGGCACAAGGGTTTGGTACAATTTTGTTTCAGAGGGATTCAAGTAAATTAATTTGGTTTCCTAACATACTATATGTTCCGGGGTTGAAAAAGAACCTCATCTTAGTCTCTACTCTTGAGGATAAAGGGTATGATGTCAACTTCTGTAATGGAAGGGTGTTCGTCGGGCCAACAAGGTCAAGTGAGAAGATGGACAGGATGATTGGGGTTCGAGAAGAGAAGGTGTAAAAGCTTCAATTTCATCCAGGGAGAGCATTAGTCGGTACAACCATAGACATGGGAGAGTTGTGGCACAGCAGGATGGCACACATACACTTTGGTGCATTGGGGCACTTAAGACAAGCAATCATAGGGTTGCCTAAGTTCACATCAGAGAGGCATGACCCTTGCAAGGGTTGTGCAATTGGCAAGTATGCCCGGAGACCATTTCCACCGAGTGAGCACAGGTCCAAGGTGTTAAGGTTTAAGCTATTATTAGGTTTCTTTTCAATTCACTAGATAACCATAGCATAGATAGGATCACTGAGAAATACACAATCACAAGAGACACATCATTTATCCTAGGAAACCCTCATGGGGGAGAAAACCCAGCAAAAACTTCCTTAATATAGATAGCCAATACAATTGCCAAGAGATAACTCAAACAATACAGAAATTCCTCTCCCAAGAATGTGCCTCTCTCTCTCTTCCTTCTTCTCCAACTGCAGCTCCAAACTTGTGCTTTGATGAACAAGTGAGTGAGTGATCAAATGAGGTGTTGGCCTCTCTTATTTATACAATCTAGCAGGTGTTGAACTGAGGTGTATTTTCATTGGCAGGGCCGACTTCTTATTCTAGGTGGTTATAACCACTTTAATTTATTCTGGGAGTCGACTTCTCATTTAGCTTATTACAATTAGGGTTTGACCAATTTATCTTATTTTAATTAGGGATTTGGTAATTTACAATACCCGACATGATCCATCCACAAAAGGGGATTGATCTAATGAATAATAAATCAATAATAAACATAATACTCTTTGCAGTTACAATATTTCAACACTCCCCCTTAACAAGAAGGGTATTATACAAAAACATCAGGCGAGAGAGAGGGCAACATCATAAACATCTTGGAACATTGAATGGCGTACCTATAAATCATCAGAAGTTTTCCTCATCATCAATATCATCATTCATAGCAGGGAGCTAGAATGGAATCAACATGAGGCTAAGGTAACATCATCATCATCTTCAGCGTGAGGCTAAAGTAACATCATCATCATCTTCAGCATGAGGCTAAAGTAACATCATCATCTTCTTTAGCATGAGGTTAAAGTAATATCATCAACATCTTTAGCATGAGGCTAAAGTAATATCATCAACATCTTTAGCATGAGGCTAAAGTAACATCGTCATCTTCAACATTAAGGCTGAAATAACATCATCATCATCATCTTCAACAAGAAGCTGAAGTGGCATCATCAACATCTGCATCAACATGGATTGGTATAACACTAATACATCATCATCATCAATAACAACAACAACACAACACAAAGGTTGGAGCATCATCAACATCAGCACTAGGCTGAGAATCTTCATCACGAAGCTGGCATCACAACATGAAGTTGGCAACACATCATCACAACACGAGGCTGGCATCACAACATGAGGCTGGAAACACATCATTACAACACGAGACTGGCACATCATCACAGCACGAGGCTGGCACATCATTAGCATGAAGCTGGAACATCATCACAGCACGAGGCTGGCACATCATCACATCACGAGGCTGACACATCATCACATCACGAGGCTGGCACATCATCAACATGAATTTGGCATCACAGCACTAGGCTGGTACATCATCACAACAATTAAGATGGCACATCAACACAAAAACTAAGCTGGCATATCATCACAACAATTAAGCTGGCACATCAACACAACAATTAAGCTGGCACTTCATCACAATGATTAAGCTGGCCCATCAACACAACAATTAAGCTAGCACATCATCACAACAATTAAGTTGGCACATCATCAGCACAAGGCTGACATCACAACACTACTCCCCCTTTCGAGGGAGGTCCTTACGGACTACACCAAGCTTATCTCGAAAGTGCTCAAACTTTACATGAGATAGAGTCTTGGTCAACACATCAACAACTTGTTCATCCGTGCTAACATGTAGGAGCTTTATGGCTCCTCTCTGCACCATATCACAGATGTAATGATATCAAATATTTATGTGCTTCGACTCATTATGGAACACATCATCTTTGATTATCACATAGGATCACGGTGGCTTCCATCTCCAAATCAAATAGAGTTGTCAACAACATCCGAAGCCATACGAATTCACAACCGACAGAACATGCCACAATGTATTTCGCTTCTGCCGTGATCGGAGCAATGTTGAATTGCTTCCTACTCTGCCATGAGATCATGGCTAACCTCAGACTAAAACAACATCCTGAAGTGCTCTTTCTATCAGAAACACTTTCAACTCAATCTGAATCGGTGTAACCACTCAGTCTAAAGTCATGATCTCTAGTATAATAGAGACCAAAATCCAACGTACCCTTAAGGTATCTCATCATATGTTTTGTAGCAACAATGTGAACGCGTCTGGGTTCTACCAGATACTGACTCAAGGCAAAACATATATCTAGTCGGGTACTCGCCAGATACATCACATACTATATATGAATCATTGTTGTTCTGGTTGTCTTCATAAATATTGGAACTATTTCTTCAATTATTGGAGTAAGTGTCTCGTCATAGTCTTCTCCATATTTCTAGGAGAATCCTCTAGACACACATCGGGCTTTGTACATATGCAACATGCTTGATCTGTATAGATCAATCTTGGAAGTCAATACTAACTTCTCTTCTAGTCTCACAGAAGAATCCATATCCTAGTCTTTTTGACTAGCTTCTTTCTCTGTTATTGAAATAAGGGAATCTTCCCAGGAGATTTCATATCTCCTAGAAGTTTCTGAAGCTACGATCTATTCTTCTCATGACATCTGTCTCCCAGTCCTAGAAGTTGTCTCTTCATCTAATCCTTTCTGAGATCAGGCTTACTCTCGATTTCTTCTAAGTCTACAAGGACTTCATCATCTCTTACAAGGTATACTTGGTGTTGAATACCAAGTCTAAATATGAAACACAGAGTCAGGCTTCAAACGAGTTCTACTTCCCATCAAGGTGGCTTCATTAGCCTTTGAACAATTTTGCTAAGAGTTCTTGATCTAATGTTCGGTCATCTTTGGAGCCTTCTGCTCCTTTCAATCAATCTTCATATGAGATACTTTGAATCTCCAAACGATAGCTTCTCCTTCATCTTCTTTGGTACATGAGTGTATATGGTCATGTACATCGTCTGCTTCATGTCTCATCTAATATGTTGGCTTCTGCAAACTTCACTATAGCTTTCTCAGGGTTATCACCTATGACCTGAAACAAGGTCAACAAAACAACAAGCAAGAATAATACTATTTTTTATAATAGTAGATAAAGCAATAGCACGAATAATCATCACAGTAGCTCCTTTAGAGCTATCACTTGTGGCATGTCTTAAGCAAATATCAAAAGTAAGAAATACAATACGAAATTAGGTCAACACTCTTATAGTGTTGTGATCAAACATTCCTCCATGGAAACCTATAACTAACATAAGAGGTTTCTCCTAGAGGAGATGTTAGTTGTATCAGGAAAATAATTACATTAAGCATTTATCTCAATATGCTCACATGCCACCAAGTATAATACTTTTCAAGGACTATTATCTCAACTATAGTGTTTACTTGTAAAGGGGTAGTCATCAACTTGTCAAGTGCAAATTTGAATCTTATCAACTTAATTAATCAAACCTGGAACCTATAGCCTTGTCCTCGAGAATGAGTGTGATGATTTTCTTCCAAGTCTCCTTCACTCAAGACGACGAGTGCTTTCTTCAACCCGTCTTCTTGTACTAAGACAATATGTTATCTTGACAGAAGGTTGGGTTAGAGAATAATCTCTATGATCTCAAATTTAATCCATCTAATACCTTGACTTTAATTTTTGACCAAAGGTTAGTATGATGGTCATAGTTTCAACATGCAATAATGACATAACAAATAGATGCATATCAAAATGATCAAACATGGGTTGCATTATTCCTCTGAATGTGTTGGATCTTGAGATCCTTCTGGATCTATGGCAAGAGATCCCTTCTTTTGCAAATACCCTTTAAAGCTTAACAATTTTAAACATATGTGAGTACACACCTTAGATAGCATTTGCAGGTAGTGGCACCATCTGGTAGAAGCAGTAATAATTACCAACTCTTAAGAACTTCAAGGGTGACTACAACTGGTACTACAACTGATACTTCAACTAATACTATAATTGATTCTGAAACTGCAACTTAGGGTTTTATGAGGAAACCCTAATTTTTCAAACTTCAAATTTTGAAATTATGATCCAGGGGATAGATGCATTGAGCTGAGGCAAGTAAGTTGGTGCAGTCAGATTTCTGAAAATCCAAATTTTACCCCTTTAAAATTGACCAACGAATTTCTGGATTGGTGCTTTTGGTTTTCTGGTACTTCTGGTACTTCTAGTACTTTGTGAAAACTAGGGTTTTACTTTCCGAGAGATCTACCCATTGAAAAGGTGCATTAAAGGTGCCAAAGAGTTCCTTGGGTTAGGGCGCACTTTTTAGATGGTTTTGAGGCTGAAAATCTTCTTCAATAAAAATCCCTAATTTTCATGTACGACAACAGTGACGTTTTTCTTCTTCTTGTGAAAGATGCTCTCTTAAGTTTAGCTTTGATACCATGTTAAGGTTTAAGCTATTATTAGGTTTCTTTTCAATTCACTAGATAACCATAGCATATATAGGATCACTGAGAAATACAATATCACAAGAGACACATCATTTATCCTGGGAAACCCTCATGGGGGAGAAACCCCAACAAAAACTTCCTTAATATAGATAGCCAATACAATGCCAAGAGATAACTCAAACAATACAGAAAGTCCTCTCCCAAGAATGTGCCTCTCTCTCTCTTCCTTCTTCTCCAATTGCAACTCCAAACTTGTGCTCTGATGAACAAGTGAGTGAGTGATCAAATGAGGCGTTGGCCTCTCTTATTTATNATCTGACAGGTGTTGAACTGAGGTGTCTTTTTATTGGTAGAGCCGACTTCCTATTCTGGGGGGCAACTTCTCAATTAGCTTATTACAATTAGGGTTTGACCAATCTGCAAAAGGGGATTTGGTAATTTACAATACCCGACATGATCGATCCATAAAAGGGGATTGATCTAATGAATAATACATCAATAATAAATAGAATACTCTTTGCAGTTACAATATTTCAACACAAGGGAGTATTGGACTTCATACATTCTGACGTACGTGGTCTGATGAGTGTGGAGTTAGTGAGTGGCTTCAAATACTTTGTTCTATTCATTGATGACTACTCCAAGAAAACCTAGATATACTTCCTGAAGGCTAAGGATGAAGTCTTCAACAGATTTCAGGAGTTCAGAGCTCAGGTTGAGAACCAGACTGGCAGAAAGATTCGGGTGATGAGATCCAACAATGAGGGTGAGTACACCTCCAAGGAGTTTATGGATTATTGTGCAACAATGAGGATCAAGAAGGAACTCATCGTTCCTTAATTTCCTCAACAGAATGGAGTGGCCGAGAGAAATAACAGGACCATAGTCGGAGCAGCATGGGAGATGATACATGATCAGGGTTTGCCACTGTTTTTATGAGCATAGGCTAGTCGCACGTCTATTTATATTCAGAACAGGAGTCCCCACACAATTTTGGGGAAGTTGACACCTGAGGAGGTATTTACAGGTACCAAAACATATGTGATTCATCTTCGCATCTGGGGCAGCATATGTTACTGTCATGTCCCTTCGTAGAAGAGGACAAAGCTGGAACCCACAACAGATAAAGGGTTTCTTGTTGGATATAGTGAGGCTTCCAAAGCCTACATGATCTTTGTGCTAGCACGCAGGAAGATCATAGTGTGTAGGGATGTACAATTCGAGGAGGAGCATGCATTAAGGAGGTCTAAAGACTTGCAGGCACAGGACCAATAGGGACTAGATTCGGGATTCAAGCCTGAGGAGGCATAGAGTCAAAGCATTGGATAACAGATTCAGACACAAGGTATTGGTACAAGTACAGGTACAAGTGTTGAGAGGGAGACAGTTGGAAAGGATCATTAGTAGAGAGGTGATGAGGAGGAGGAGGAGTGTGATGCAGTTCCACGGGAGCATAATACTATGCCACGACCTAAGTGGTATAAGTCCACAGTAAGTGATTCCAGGTTGGCAGGACTTCTAGAGAGAGATTTCAGACAAAGAAAATCACCAAAGAGACTTGGGTACATGGCGTTAATGACACAACTCATTGATGCATAACCTTCCACTTATGAGCACGCTCACAACATGGAGTGTGGCAGGAGGCCATGGTGGAGGAATATGCCTCCATTATGAAGAATGATGTATGGGAGGTGGTGCCCAAGCCAGAAGGCAAGAAGGTGGTTGGATCCAAGTGTATCTACAAGGTCAAGCATGCAGCAGATGGAAGCATGGACAAGTACAAAGCCTGCTTTGTGGACAAGGGGTTTTCACATCGAGAGGGAGTTGACTATGAGGAGACTTTCGTCTCGGTGGCCAAGTATTCATCGATTCGAGCAGTCATATCATTGGCAGTAAAAAATAGCTGGTGCGTTCACCAGATGGATGTGAAGACTGCTTTCCTTAATGGATTTGTTGCGGAAGAGGTATATGTTGAGTAGCCAGAGGGATTTGAGGTAGGTATCAGAGAGACACATGTGTGTAGACTGAGGAGAGATTTGTATGGGCTTAAGCATGCACCTTGGGCATGGGACTCGAGGATAAACAACTACTTGAGGGAGATAGGTTTCCAGCAGAGAGAGACTAATTTGAACCTGTATTTTCTTGCAAGGGAGGTGTCTCTCATACTAGTGTTATATGTAGATGACCCATTTCTGACGGGAGATGAGAAACTGATAGTAGATTGCAAGTTCAACCTTGCAACTAAGTTTGAGATGAAAGACCTTGGGTTGATGCTTTACTTCCTTGGTCTAGAGGTCTGGCAGCAGGATGGGCACTTCTTCTTGGAACAGGGGAAGTATATAGTGGAGATTTTGCACAGGTTCAAGATGATGGACTCTAGGCTCATGTCCACACCTTTGGTTACAAACTAAAAGAATATTGATGCATTAGATTCAAAGAAAGTAGGCCCCACTGCGCATCGTCAGTTCATTGGATCGCTCATGTATCTGGTCAATACTTAGCCAAATATCAGCTTTGCACTAAACTCTTTGAGTCAGTTCATGGTGGACCCTCAGAGAGTACATTGGATTGTTGCGAAGCATGTGCTTCGATATCTCAGAGGGACAGTGGAGTGCGAGATGTTGAAATAATGTAACTGCAAAGAGCATTCTTATTATTATTTTGTTATTGGATTAAATCCCCATTGTGGATTAATCATGTCATTATTATTATTGTATTAAATCCCCATTGTGGATTAATCATGTCATTATTATTATTATTGTTATTAGATTAATTCCCATTGAGGATTAATCATGTCGGTAATTGTATAAGGACCAAATCCCATTTTGCGGATTGGTCATCGGACAATTACAAAGGGCAGAATAAGAAGTCGGCCCCAACAGTTATAATGGAAGACCCAAAATTAATTAAAAGTGGGTTTACCCACCCAGAGTGAGAGGTCGGCCCTGCCAGATGGTGACCTTTCACACATGCCAGGTTGATATAAATAAGAGGCTAGCGCCTCACTTCTTACACACACTCACTTGCTCATTCTCTTATGAGGCAAGCTGCAATTACTAGTTGGAGAGAGG
>ML849129.1:32354-58186 GCA_009831015.1 Picea engelmannii
ACAGTTTTACTTTCTATTTTTAGAAGATCTGATCCATGTTTTTAGGATCATATGGTTGTTTTGTAATCTTATAAATATCAGAACAAAACATGAACCTAGGGTTCGATTCTGGATACAATAATGCTCCTTGTACTTAGACTTCTGATTTGCTAATACAGATCACATGTTTCTTTCCATTTTGGTGGCAGTCTTCCATACTTCTCCTTCACTGATATGTTGTTGTCCAACCTTGAATAGTTGTTATCCTATTATTTGGTTCATAACTTCATTATCAGTCTCTTTAGTTGTCTGTTAAGCCCTGCTTTGCATTGGTTTATGAGCAATCTTTTCTTCATCCACTTAAAGCTATCTTACTGTTCGACCAATCTTGGAGAGCACTGTTTATTTGTTTATCACTTTGATGTCTGAATGCTATAGTTGAATTGAGTTATCCCATTGATCCATCTTTACAAAATACAAAAACATTTATTTCTTAAGTTACCAAGCACCTTTGGTCAGCAACCACGGAGGGTTTCTTGGAGTGATAACACCTGGAATATTCTATTCTAGTCAGGTTTACATGTGGAGGTAAATACCTCCCGCAGCTACCATAATATTAACACTCCCTCCTAGCTAGGGAGGTATTACAGGTAATGGTCTTGAGCACAAACATACCATTCACCCGATAGCATCAACATAGTTGTATATACTATCTCATGACTGGATCATGAGCACCATCAGTGTCATCAGTTGCATCATCTCTTGAAACCATACTCTATCTGAGTAATTAGACATGATGATGGATAAATCACTCACACCACAGAGTGACACAAGATCCATTCTTCTAATCTGGACATATGTCTTAGAAAAATAAATGTCCTGAACCATTTTTCGTATGGGAAATCTCTGTCCATTGATCATCCATCTAGTTGATAATCATTTTCAACACTACCAATAGTCTTCAAGGCAATCAGAACAATATCATTCAATAGAACACAACTATGTCTATCCATAGTAGTACACAACTACAATCCAGTGGTACACTACCACACCAAGTAAGCACACATGTACTTGATCAGTGACGTATAGTCACAAACAGTGGAACACATCCACCACAGTGGTATACATCTACTATCTAGAGACATACAGTCTTCATAACAATCATCTGATATCAACTTGCACAGAAACAATGTTATGATATAAACTGAATCATCTCGGCCATTCTTCCACTCACATCTGTGAGATCTTGGAAGAGCATCTGCCCTTAGAAGGTCAAACATCAATGATGAGTTATCTGGACTATTCTTCTCAAGCAAGGAAGAATAACTGACCTGATTTCTGAGCCTGGGCCATTCCCCACCCTGGGCCATTCCTCTAACACTAGACAAAGTGTAACATGGAGAGAATGAGTCTGCCCTAAGGAATGTATGTCCCTGATTGTTGAACCTGGATCATTCCCCACCCCGGGCCATTCCTCTGGCACTAAACAAAGTGCATCCTGGAGAGAATGAATCTGCCCTAAGGAATCACTGTCCGAACCATTTCCTAAGGAAATGACTGTCCTGCACCAACCTCCAAAACGGACCATTCTCCATGTTAACCACAATGGGAAATCGTTGTCCGACGAGGCGGGCCAGTCTTCTTGAGTAACCCTCAAGAAGAGAGATTGCCCTAGACCATTCCCCATGTTAACCACAATTGGAAATCGTTGTCTATGGTACATCAACAATCCATTGAACCATTTTCATTACGAAAATGATCATTCGATTTGGACCATTTTACGAACTGGAAAATGCCTGTCCATCAGAAATCTCAAACAACTTTCCGAACTAGAAAGGAACTGTTCATCCTGGACCATTTTTCGAACTGAAAAATGATTGTCCATAAATCAATAACACATCAGTGCTCCCTCCCAACCTAGAAGTCAGCTCTTCCTTTTTCAATAAGGAAGTCGTCTCCACGAGCTCCAGCTTGAGTACACAAACTCTTTCATCTTAGATAGAAGCTTAACCAAAATGTTTGCTTATCTGCTCATCTGTGGAGATATGTATTGGAGAACCACTTTCTCCTTTATGGACTTTATCACGGAGAATGTAATTCTTGATCTCAAATGTACTTCGGTTTTTCTGGAACACTGGTTTTCTCTGAAGGCTTCATATAGCTATGATCAATAAAGTATATCATTGTTGGATTCTTCCTTGGTTCCTACTAGCTCACAACATCGTGGCAAGGGTCAAACTGGAACATATCCAAGTGGTACTTATTCAACCATCATGAGAATTTGTCATGGATTAGCGATCCATCATCCTGAGCTTCTGAGTAACCATTCTGATACAATATCTTTGTTATAGAAAGTCTTCATCACGCTTTTGTTGTGCATTGGAGGTTCTCCACCAAGTTGTCTTCTTCCATCTACATACAAGGGTCTCTTTCTGATATACCTCAAAGCCTTGAGGTTGCTCTTCATACGCTCTTTGTTTAATTTCTCTGGAGAACGGTCTTTGCATTCATCTGATGTAGAACTCCAACCCATGGATATTGTGGATGATATAATGACTCAAGTAGAGGTGTGTCTAGTTTACCAGAACAAGTAATCATCATAGTCTTCTCCCTCCATCTGGGAGAACCTTTAGTTCTGGATCTTGCAATGCTTGCATTCATATACATTGTTCTTCATCACAACTTTCAGTTCCTATGCTTGATTGCTAAAAATCTTGTGATTCTCGATACAATGACTGGTTGTTCTAGCTTCTCTTTCTTTCTTGGAATCTTCATGTTCTTCCTCATGTTTTTCTTTAGCTCTTGGGTTCATGGAGCTTCTTATAGATTCCATGCCCTAAAGATTCCACTTCTTCCTTTCATCATAGGATCACGGATGTGGATGGACAACCAGGGATACTTTAAGGCTTCTCTTCGAAGAAGACTTCTTTTAAGGTCGAACTGAACATGTACTGTCTTTCATGGCTGTTACCATGGATATATACTTCATCATCTTCAATGGATCATAGGATTAGCTCCCTCCTAATCCTTGCTTCATGTATGAGTGCATGTTTTTCTTTTGGAAATATATAATCGGCTCTCTCCATCTAACAGAGTCCACGCTTTCGTCTGCATCCTTATTGTCTTCTACAAAGTGTCATAAGTCTTTCTCTAATTTCCTCTTGATTGTTGACTTGTGTTTGTCTTTGCTTCTTCTAAGTTTCTCCAGGATTGATTTTGATTTTGGCTTATCTTGTAATAGCTTCCACATGATTTGTATTTCATCCTTTCATGTGTATTATCTGACTTGTATAATGATAGCAATCTTTATCTTGTTGTTCTTCCATAGGTATAGTTCTTCTTGGAACATATTATCTTCTAAGAAATAGATATACAAGATATGTACAGAGACTATGCAAACAAGATATGTACAAAAACTAAGAAGAGTATTGTTACCTTGTCTTTAGAGGAAGAAATTTGTTTCATCCTGCTTAGTCTTCTTTGAAGGTTCCTTTTTTTTGGCAACTGATGTTTCGTGTGTCTCCTTCTTTTTCTTTAGCTTGGGACAATGATTCTTGTAGTGACCATATTTTCGACAGTTGAAGCATTGTATTTTTGACATATCTTTCTCTTGATTTGGCTTCTTCCTTGAGTTGAACTTCCTCTTGTTCCTGAAATTCTTTAATCTTGTTGTGAAGGCTTGATCGTCGTATTTCTTTTGGGGTTTTTCTTTTGCAATAATCCTTGATTCTTCTTGCGCACAACAAGTCCAAAGTTCTTCAAATGTAGGATACTCCTTCCTTGTGTTCATGCTTGTGGCAAATGCATCCCATGTCTTGGGAAGACCATTGAGTACTATGTTTACCAATTCCTTTTCTGAAATGATCTCTTCAATAGCTTGTAGTTGATCTCTTAACTGAGAGATCCCCACAAAGTATGATGTTATGCTGTCATCATCATTCATCTTCATGTCACGGAGCTCATTCTTTAGACTCATTACTTGTCCAATGTTTCTAACTGAGAAGAGGTTTGTTAGGGCATCGTACATCTTCTTTGATGAGTTAGGATGGGAGATGTAGGGTATCAAGTGGTTTTTTATAGAGTCCACTATGATACTCATGGCATTGACGCCACTGTCCATAACTGCAACGTTCTGCGGTTCTTTCTCTTTTCCTTCTTCAAACTCTGGTTTCACGATCTTTCCTTTCACGATATCCAATGCTTTATTCTTGGCAAGGATGAGGTCAATCCTTGTCTTCCATCCTCTGAAGTTAGAAGTTCCATCTATCTTGTTTTCTGACTTCATCGAGTAGGTCATGGCTTCTTTGACTTGGTCAACCCTAGATTTGACCAAAAACTCAAACTTGACTTCTTGGCTTGCTGAGAATACCAGGAGATGCGCTAGGCTAGGGCGCACTGGTCTATCTGAAAATTAGGTCAATCCCTTCACTTAAGGTGCCTCGATGAGAGGATTAGGGTTTCTGCGACTACACCTGCTAGTAACCCTAACGACAATGCTTTGGTGACTGTTTCTGCTAGAAACCCTAGCGACAGTTCAACGAGCTTAATATCCTTATGGCTATGCACCCTTCTAGTGGTTAGACTGAATGAAGGAGGTGTGGGCCCATAACCTGCTAGAATATAATGGGTGTGCTCGTTTTACCATCGACAATATCACTATTGTCACCCAACCATAGGCCGAAGCCACCCTCCGGGCACCTTAACCTTGACAAAGAATCACTCTGGAAGCAAACCCTAGGCTAGATATCCAAACAAAGGGTAGTGCACCTTTCCCCAAGGATAGTGCACCTTTCCCCAAGGATAACGCACCAAACAAGAGCTGATTAGATAGTCCAAACCATAACTAAGAGATAGTCCAAGCCAAAACATAATCTGCTAGCTGTAGCAGCTGCAACGGCAACTCTCCTCCAAACTTGCACACAAACTGGGCAACTGCAATGCGCACAAGTGTTGCTCTGAAATTATGAGAATGCCTGCCAGAATGAAGACTAGCCTCTTATATTTATACTAATTCTGGCCAACTGCCTGGACCGACTTCTCATTCTGGGTGTCTATTTACTTAGTATATAATATTTCTTCTGGTTGACTTCTCCTCTTGTAGGCTAATAACCTAATACCAATTATTCTATTGAGCAGACTTGTCTTCTAGGGTTATTAACCAACTCATTAGGGTTTCTTCTTGCTTCCCGAAATATTCTATTCTCGTCGGGTTTACACGTGGACGTAAATACCTCCTGCATCTACCATAATATTAACACAAGAAACATCCAACTAAGAACAATGATAAATTTAAGTTCATTCAACTTTTGGAGAAGCTCGAAAAGATTAAAATTCCATGTAAGCATGGTGATGCATTCCACCATAGAGGTAAGGTGTACATGGAACTAAACTATGGGAAATCACATGGAAGAATTTTTGGTAGGATGCTCATGTGACATGATGGAATTGTAAACATATACATGTTTTTTCTTTTCTTTTTTGTGGAATTCATGCAATTGTAAACCCTATATTGAAATGAGAGCTTGTAGGCATTCAAATGCTATCTGAATGGAAGCTTTCAATATTTTTGTTTGCAAGTTATTGAAGGTCTGCCAAATGAACATGAGTACGATAAATTATCAAGGATGTGGAGGTGCTATAGATAATTCCACAGTCTACAATTGCGAGGATCTATGGATAATCATGCATCTACATATGTGAAAAGATACATTTCATCCCATTCATCAAACAATGTACATTTTCTCTCCATAATTCAAGGGTTTATAAGCCTTTAGGATTGTTGTAAATTAGTGTAAAACATCAAAGAACACAATAATTAATTCAAACAACCCTAAACTTCTCAACAATTCAAGGAGAAATGATACCATAAAGAGATTAGTTTCAATCCCTTCTAGATCAAGTTATCAACCAATAATCAGATATGAAAATGCACTTTTACAATAGTAATTATAACACTATAATAGTGGTAAAATAAGCCCCTTATATTCTTCCTTAGCTGTCAAATCACTTAACAATTTTCCCTTTTACTTATGTCCAATCAGCAAGCCATAAATGGTTGTAAATAGCAATGCATAAAGACAATATATAACTAAAATTCAAAATTGAAATGACACAAGATGTGGACAACTAGAAACTTCATATATAAACTCAAGATGAACTACAAGTACATATCATATATTTCTCTCAAGGGTAGTTCAAAAACTCCAACTATCTAAAAATCCTTAGCTATGGTAAATCATCAAACTCTAGCTCAACCAAGAAAATCCAAGTGCAAGAATCTCTCCAACACAACCTCCAAGGAAAGACATTCTCCTCTTCTCTTATTCTTGACAAGTCAACCCTAGGGTTTTCTCTCAAAACCTTAATCTCCAATTTCCAAGGGATAAACCTTAACCATAGTACTCCAAAATGCTCCAAGAAGACCAAGAAACCACAATGCCAAGAAAGAGAGGGAGAGAGAATTCAAGTACAAGTAAATACTTAAGAGAGAAAGAGAGAGGAAGTGCACAATCTCTTCTTTTAGTCACATATCATCACAAAAGTGAATGCGAATGAATATGTTGTGGAAATACTCTGTCCTTCCTCTATTTATATGAGAGGTAAGGGAGGCCAACAATACTATGTGGACCTAACCGTTACAAGCAACCTACATGAGCCCTTGTAGGGCACACAATTGAGACGTCCACTATAGAGTACAAATGTCAACTATCCTCTAAATAAATGTACTTTGTTGGGTCAGCTACCCCCTGCAAGAACACTATTGAAACCCTAGGAATCCCCAAGCCATCTCCAGTCCTTTGAACAGGGAACCAAGCTGCTACATGTCATATGGGGCTTGAAGCCCTCCATGATGCACAATGCTCCACATCTCTGGTAGGGCACTCACTAAAAAAGGGGCTCCTCCATGAGACCTCAATTAAAAACGTATACCCTTGATAAAGATAAATGGAACTTTCAAAGTGGCCAAAATTTTGAAATTCCTATAAAACAATCAACTATCAAGAATGATTTTTTATTCCAATATAAATAGCCCCAAAACAAACAATATCATATCTATTATTTATATATGGATATCTATTCAACACATTATTCTAATAGTTGACATGCAAGTTTTACTTTTTTAAGACTAGTTTAGATCTATCATACTTCACGTCTCCTAAACATTGAAATAGAGCAAAAAGAAACTGAGATGTGAATCCTTCAAAATTCAAAAAAAATCGAATTAAAATGGATCTAAGCTTATGGATGTATCGATATATGTATGTATTAGTATTTAGTATTTTTTTTTATATTACATGTTTGATATTTTTATATATTATGATTTCTAAACATTGTTATCATTCATACCTTTTTTTTAATTTTTAAATTATTTTATTATATATACAATATTGAAAACCTTTTACTTCAATGTTAAACAACTTTTAAATTTAAACAGTTTTAACTTTTGAATTCATAATGTTTAACGGTTTTAACTTTTAAATTCATAATGTGTAACTCTTCATTTCTCAAATAGTAAGTACTTCTCTTTCACTGGTCGCATTTTCCCAACCTTTTACTGCAAGAAATAATCCATATGCTTAACTACCCGCCCCTCTCCCCTGTTAAGTCGCTCCCTTTACTCTGCCATGTTTATTATTGAAAACTGACATCCAAAAACCTCTCCCCTGTTAAGTCGCTTCCTTGACACTTCCATGCTTATTATTGAAAACTGACATCCAAAATATAGAATGGCAGACGTAATAGTGGAATGATAGAAGTATACTTCCACATGCTCAATAAATGGCATTGAATTAGCTGGATATTCGTATCTTACATTTTTACATAGCAGATATTATGACTCCACTGTAGTAATCGTTCTAAATAGTCCCCGAGATTTCACAACTAACTTAAGGCTAAGCCATAAACTTCTTCGGCACTGTTACATTATCCTTCTAAATGACCATGAAAGGTATACTCCACGCTTCCGTCAGGGATACTCAATATATTAAAAAGTTAAAACAATGAAAACTCCACTAAAGAAGACGGATTTCACAATTTCATATATATAATCTCCACCCTCAAATTCTCCTCCTGTTGTCGTGTCGTGGCTTCTTGACAGCTGAACTTGTTTCAGTTTTGCTATGAGATTCTTCTTGACCAAGAACCCCTTGTGTACTGCTAAATTGGGTTGAGACTGGCACACTGGAAATCTGTCAAGATATACAACAAAATGAAAAGTAGATAATCGTGGCAAATCATTCTCTTGAAGGAACACTTTTTCAAAATTGAAAATAGATAGTTGTGGCAAATCATTGTCTTGAAGGAACACGTTTTTTAAAGTTTTCAACAAGATTGATCTTTCCTAGTAAATGAAAAACTTTACGGGAGGAATAGCGTACTTGGTCAAGCTTCTCCCGAACATATTGAACTGTCGCATTCATAGAGGGCAATGAGAAGTACTGCATGAAGAACAAAAATGAAGAAAATATTTAGAAAAGGCCTGTGTTTCATTGAACAAACCATCTAATAGGAAATGTGCAGTAGTCAAAATAGATTGGCTTTTACTCAAACCGATTGTTTTTCAACTAGACAATGGTCCAGAAAAGTTATCACCAACAGCATATACTGCCTACTTAACATACCATTTCCTATGTAAGAAATTATAGGATGCAGAGAAGATCAAATATTTTTTACTGGAATACAAATGATAGATTTAGTAGTATGCTAGGCAATTTATTGAAAGCACAACCTGAACATTCTGTACATTGGCAAGATCAATGTATTTTCTTGCCGTGTGGACATCACAGTCCAAAATACTTAAAAGGAGGAAATCCTAAACTGGGAATTAATTAAATCTAATGGACTTGTTCTTTAAGAGATGTTGCATAAGCCTTCAATCGATTGAGAAATATAATCGACAGAGCCCTAAGATCTAGTGCAATCTGCTCTAAAAGTATGCCGTCTCAAGAGCACAACATATGCAAGCCAATTGGAAAAAGATATTAAAGAAGAAAAGCTAAGGAAATTGTATTAAAACCATAAAGGAAAACACTGCATTGCATGGCATATAAAAGTGCATTTCTACCTCCATATTTACTTAGAAACGTTTAAGTTTCTAAAAAGTGAACATCTAGTTTGGACTCTGGAGTCTGGATTGTCCGACTGCTATGGAATTTTCGTTTAATAGTTTCGTAGCAATAAGTTATTTTTAGTACTCCTCGTGTGAAAAAAAATATATATATTCTTGTCGAGTAGTCTAGACTCTATATTACACTAGTTTTATAAAAGAACTGAGGATCTATTTTTGTTTTCAATCTCCAAATTTGTCACAAACCTCTATCATAAATATGTACTACTGAGTAAGTAAAGACACAAATTTGAAGGAATGATTTCTTTCTCTTTCATTCTTCCACTATGTGCTCATATCAGTGGGTATTAGAGCCTAATTTCTACTCTTGTTCCTGCCTTTTACAGACTGCACTTCCACAACTAAGTTGGCACCAAGTGCTCCAACAACGTTTCAAGTAAAGCCTCAATTTTTTTATCCTCTTTTATAGAATAAAAAAGAGAAGAAATTTATGGAAATTAGTAGTGGCGATGTTGACCCACTTTTCTTTGTCCCACCAGCTCCCGTGGCAGCCACACCAGGTCATGTTGAACCCCTCCTATGTCAAGTTGGCCCTTCTTCAGGGCACCCATGACTGCTTGTTCGCTGCTGTTTTGTTGGCCTCAAAACATTACAGAACAGACCACTAGTTGGCCCCAAAAACAGATACAGGTTCGCCCTCTTTTATTTTGCTTAGTTAACCAACTCAAAACTATCAAAAGTCAGTCCCCCACAACTACTACAAGGTCTGCCCTCCTTTTCTTTTACAGGTCAGCCCATATTTATTTCTCTGAAATCTGATGTTCTTTCTTCCTCTTATGGCCTCGTACAATATCTTCTATTTCTTCTGCTGTGAATGAGCTCTGTCATAAAGTGTTTGTTTCAACTATGCTATTTTTTCCATTTGCATATATATTTTCAAGGGATCTTGGCTAAGAAATTCTTATTTCCTTTCAAAACCCACATTTATTCCGAAGGCCCATATCTGTTTTTTGTTTTATAAAGGGAAATAGCTCATTGGACTGAACACCTGAGAAAACTCCATCCTCGTCCTCAAGTGGTTTTTATTATCAAACACAAGGGTGTTGGTACTGAGCCAGTACAATTACATTAATTTTGGGCAATACAGCTCACAAGGATACAAACAAGTATGCAAACCAGCATAATCTGCCCTCTTTAACTGGGGAGGACCACACCCCGGGGAAGCTACACTTGGCAATCACCACCCAAAGGCTACAACAATAATTGGCACTGTTAAAAAAATAGTGAGGAATGGTTTCTTAGACAGGAAAAAGTGAAACTCTAAGTTGTGTCAATAAAGGATTAAGTCCCAGCCATTGATCTAGTAAAAGATCTAATGGCTGGGATCCCTTACGAATAGAGGGCCCACACAAACCCTAAGATAAGGTAAAAAGGGTAAGTTACCAAGAGCATAAGCTAAGTCAAGGGAATACACAAGACAGCGAGCAGACTAGCCAGTGCGGCCCATGGCAACCCGCACCTGGTATGAGAGTCTAGTGGCTGCCCATCCAAACATTTTAGCACAGAGATATAGACCGAGCAGGGTCACTGTCACTTGGAGACAATCCAAGACTGTAAAGAACAGCGAGCAAGAGCCATATTGGGCAGAAGAGGAGAGACCCGATCCGTACCAGTCCGTACGAGCTACAGGAGTACGGATTCATGTCGTGTATGACAGGGCTGTAAGAAGTTTGCATCTGGCTTGTATTTTTCTGCTGAAATAAATAAAACCTTTCTTATCTCTCTCATTTCTGTTATGAATAGAGCAACTGTTATGTTCCATAATCAATGTGTATATTTCCCCCTTCTAGTTTTTACAGGCACAAGGCCCAAGCAGGCTCAAACCCCAAGACAAGTGACTAGGCCAAAATAAACACATCCAGTAGGCTCCATGCAAGGGATGAGCGTGCCAGCTAGGATTTGAACCTAGGTCATCTTCACAACAACCACTCCAAGATGCCACTAGATTACAGCCCGATGGACAAAGGCCAATATTTAGTAAAAAGGGTTTTGGGGGGTTCTTATTAGCCTGTGTATAGAAACAAAAATGACTTGGTTTGTAAAAGTTCATTGACAGATGATTTAATATGACAATGAAACCTTTAGAATTATCTAGGGCACAACAATATCATCGAGCTTCTTGCATAAGAATTCTGTAACAAACGTAAGCAATCACAGGGATTCCATGCAAAGCTTATGCATGAGATGATGTAGATGTTCTAGCAGGTAATGGGGCAACAGTGTCTCAAATCCCCATGATGTTCCCAATTAATCAGCCCACTTTTAGGCTGGCTGCAAGGATTAGTATTCATCATTTTGAGATCACATTGAAGGGAGAGGAGCACGGATGGATTCAAAGCACAGAGGCCTAATTTCAAACCTGGAAAATCTGACAAGCAACCAAAGAACTACGCTTGCTGATGGACAATCAAGCCCTCATGTGGTAGCAATCATATGTCAGTCACCATGCTGCTTTGGACAAGCTTTCATGCAACAGTGAGAATTAGTTGAAGCAGTGATTCAAAGTAGATTCTATCCATTTGGTTATAAAGATGACTTGTCAGAGCGGTGGCTGCATCTCAGGGAGAGCACTGGACAGATTTCTCAACAATATATTGATCAATTCAACAAGCTCTCGTTTAAGATAGAGCTACAATATCTTGATAAAATATTAAAATATAAATTTATTGGAGGATTGTTTATGCATATTCAAAACGAAATGGAACTTCTCAATATTTGTAATGTTCCTTAGCAATTTCAGCCAGGAACTAGGGTTTGCTGTTGCTTGTTGTTGTTAGATTTTTGAGGTTGTGATTACAGAAATATGTGCTGAAGAGTTTTTTTCTTGGATTTTATTGTATTGAAGACATAACAACAAGATTTGAACACTGTGCAAGGAAAGAAAGACACAAACAAGACAATAAGCTTCAGATCCGACCTTTATTTTGTTGGATTTTCCTTATTTACAGAGCATTAGTGTTACTAGTGTTCTTTTACTTCGTTACGATTAACATATATATCATGTACTGAGCAGTAGCAACATAAACAACAGACGGAAAATAACACAAGGGATTTATCCTAGGAAAACCCCAAATGGGGGGAAAAAACAGCAACCTTTCTTAGATAGAATCCATTCACAAAGCAAGTCCAATCAGATAAACCCTAGCACAAGTGCTCGCTTAGCCAGAAATACCACCCCAGCTGCAGCAGCAGCACCATACAAAGGTAGCGCACCTCCTCAAGGAGAGCGCACAAGAGAGAGATATCAAAAGATTGAACAAGAATAAACTGTGCAATTGCAGCTGCAGCTACTGCGTCACCTCCTCCAAACTTGCGCCTTCCTTTTGTGTAGCTGGGAGAGTGTGAGTGAGTGAACAAATGAGCCAAGACGTCCTTTATTTATAGTCTTCCTAGCCACTAGACTGGGCCGACTTCTTCTCTGGAAAGGTGTCTTTTCATTATTACTTTATTCTTCTGGGACGATTTCTCTTCTAGGGTTTTCAATATTTGTTCAATGGATCTCTTGCTTCCGGAATCTTCTCTGCATCTAAGGTCATCTAGGAAGAAAAGATCCTCCTGCAGCTACTAAAACATCAACACTCCCTCTTAGCTAGGGAGGCATCTTTCACGATGTCTCCATCCGATAGTCCATTGACTACTCTACAATCTGCTAGTAGGCACACGACTGCTACAATGCCTTCGGTAGCTCGAATCATCAGGCATAGTCTCTGTGATCAAACAGTAGCACACACAGCTACATCCAAACGATCTAGTAATCTCCATGACAATTAGCTAGTAGCACACAATTGTTGATATTATGGTAGTTGCAGAAGGTATTAACCTCCATTTGTGACCTTTGACGAGATTAGAATATTCTGGAAGCAAGAAAAGATTCGGATATAACCCTAGAAGAGAAGTCGGCTAAAGGAAATATTAAATACTAAGTAATTAGCACCCAGAATGAGAAGTCGGCCTAGGCAGTCTGGCAAAAGTAGTATAAATATAGGAGGCCAGTCTTCATTTTAGCCAGAATTCTCAGAACTGCAGAAGTACACTTGTGCGCACTGCAGAAGGTCAGTTTGTGCGCAAGTCTTGGGAGTAGCTGCTGCCGGCAGTTCTGCAATCTACATTTTCGGTTTTTCTGGGTTGGACTCTCTGATCAGTTTTGGTTATCTTTGCTTGGTGCATTAGCCTTGGTTGGCTATTGATTTGTTGCCGGAAATTCTTCTCTCTGTCAAGGTCAAGGTGCTCGGGGGTGGCATTAGTGCCTATGGTTGGGTGACAATATCGCTATATTGTCTATGGTTAAACGAGCACATCCAATATTCTAATAGGTTATGGGCACACACCTCCTTCATTCAATCTAACCACTGGAAGGAAGCTAAGCCATAAAGTTACCAAGCTCGTTGAAGAACTGTCGTTAGGGTTTCTAGCAAGTGCAGTTACTAAAGCATTGCCACTAGGGTTACTAGCAGGTGCAGTTGCAGAAACCCTAAAACCCTTGTCTAGCACCTTATGATGGAACACCTTACTCAAGGAGAAGATATTCAAGTGCACCTTAGTCCATCGCACCTCTTGGCACTCTCAAAAGGCAGAAACATCAAGGTTGAAATTTTGGGTCAAAGCTTGACCAGTTATCAGTGAACAGAAGTCATGAATGAAAAGAAAAATCATTTACACTACTCAGCACTCACAGGAACGCTTGAAGATGACATGTGGATAATTGACAGTGGAGCTTCCAGGCATATGACAGGAGATCAAACCAGACTCTCCAATCTAAATGAAAAGAAGACACCGTACAAGGTAGAACTTGGAGACAAAAACACTTACCCAGTCGAAGGAATTGGTCAAGCCTCTGCAAATTGAAAACAGGTAACAATGCTCATTTGAGCAATGTCTTATATGTACCTGGTTTAGAAAAGAATCTTGTATCCATATCTTGCCTTGAAGACAAAGGAAACAAAATAGCCTTTGTAGATGGAAAAGTATTATCTTGGCCTAGAGACTCCAGCATAGAGAATGCTAGAGTTATTGGAACTCGTGAATGAAGACTATACAGACTACTAGAACGAAATGATGAAGCCCTTGTACATATGAAGTCAATCCCAATGAACGTTGGCATAGAAGGTATGCTCAAATCAACTATCAAGCATTACCCTTCCTCAAAAAGATGGTTGAAGGAATACCAGAACTACAATCTACACATGAAGGAATTTGCAAAGGATGTGCTCTTGGTAAGAATGTTAAGAAACCATTCTCAAGCAGCAATAGTAGATCTAAGGAAATTCTAGATCTAATACATTCAGATGTTTGCGGTCCGATGCCAATCAAATCTCTAGGAGGTTCTCTTTACTATGTAATCTTCATAGATGATTACTCGAGAAAACTTGGTTATATCTCTTGAAGACAAAGGACGAAGTATTCAACAAGTTTCAAGAATTCAAAGCAGAGATAGAGAACCTCACAAACAAGAAAATCAAGACCTTGAGAACAGATAATGGAGGAGAATATACATCCAAGGAATTTGTTTCCTTTTGCAAATCAACAGGGATTAGGAGGGAGCTAACTGTTCCTCATAATCCTCAACAAAATGGTGTAGCAGAAAGGAAGAACAGATCTATTGAAGACACTGTGAAGGCACTATTGAACGATCAAGGTTTATCTATGTATCTATGGGGAGAAGCAGCCATGACAGCAATATATGTTCAGAACATAAGTCCTCACCGCATATTGAAGGATATGACTCTAGAAGAAACCTTCTCAGGAAAGAAACCTAATGTGGAACACTTAAGAATCTTTGGATGCCCTATATACTTTCACATTCCCAAGGATAAAAAGAATAAATTAGAACCCTCAGGAAAGAAGGGCATATTCATGGGATACAGTGAATCATCCAAGGCCTATAGAATCTATATCCCAGAACAACATAAGATTGACGTCAGCAGAGACGTAACCTTCAATGAAAAGATGGCTTTCAAGAAATCCATAGAAGAAACTATAGAAGAAGAAGAGTATGAAGAGCCTATTGAAGAAAGCACATGTCTTCCATAAAGTCAGAATGAAGAAACAGAACAAATCAATCATCCGATGCAACCATGTGAGACTATTGATTCAGACACTGTACCCAAAACCAAGAAATGGCCAGCTTGGCTTGAAGCTACTCTACAAGAAGCAAAAAGACTTAAAGCCCCAAGTGGCACCTTCAGAAAAAGCAAGAAGCCCAAGAGATTCTCCAGCTATGCAGCATGTATGACAAAGCTTCTAGACAAAGAACCCACCACTTTTGAAGAGGTAGCTCAGAAGAAACAATGGAAAGAAGCCATGACAGAAGAACACCAGTCCATCATGAAAAATGATGTATGGGAAATTGTGCCTAGACCTAAAGAGAAATCAATAGTAACTTCAAAATGGGTCTATAAGATCAAACATGCAGCAGACGGAAACGTGGACAAATATAAAGCAAGGTTTGTAGCTAGAGGGTTCTCCTAGAAGGAGGGAGAAGACTATGACGAAACATTCGCTCATGTGGCCAGATATACTTCTATTAGAGCCATTATGTCTCTTGTTGCTTCCATGGGATGGAGTTTACATCATATGGATGTAAAAACAACTTTCCTCAATGGAGCAATCAAAGAAGAAGTATACATTGAACAACACCAAGGATTTGAAGTACATTCCAGAGACACTCATGTTTGTAGACTAAAGAAAGATTTATATGGACTCAAGCAAGCTCCAAGAGCTTGGTATGCCAGAATAGACAACAACCTAATGAGACTTGGTTTCTCCAAGAGTCATGTGGATCCAAATCTTTACTACAAAGTCGTGAACAATGCACCTATGATTCTACTACTAGATGTAGACGATTTATTCTTGACAGGTGAAGAGTCTCTCATCATCCAGTGTAAAAAGGAACTAGATTCTGAGTTCGATATGAAGGATCTTGGTCTCATGCATTATTACTTAGGACTAGAAGTATGGAAGAAGCGTGGTGAAGTATTCCTTGGACAAGGAAAGTATGCAGTAAAGATTCTTCAAAAGTTTGGAATGATGGATTGCAAATCCATGGACACTCCTATGACCACAGATATAAGAAAAGTAAGAGACTCTGATTTTGATTCAATAGACCCGTCCCTATATCGACAATTGATTGGGTCATTGATGTATTTAGTAAATACTCGACTAGATATTTGCTTTGTTGTAAACACACTAAGCCAGCTCCAGGTGGAAACCAGACATGAGCATTGGATAGCTGCAAAGCATGTTCTAAGATATATTCATGGGACACTAAACTATGGTTTAAGATATACCGCATCCAGTGATATACAGCTTCATGGATTCACAGATTCAAATTGGGCAGGAAGACAAAAGGAGTACTTCAAGGATGTGTTTCAGCTTGAGCTCCGCTATGATATCTTGGGGCAGCAGGAAACAGAAATCTGTCACACTCAGCATAGCAGAAGCAGAATATATCGCAGCATGTGAGGCATGTACAGAAGCAGTATGGTTGAGAAAACTGATTTATGGATTATTTGATCAAGTTTCAAATTCAACCATAATAAACTGTGACAATTAAAGTTGTATAAAGCTATCAGAACACCCAGTGTTTCATGAACGGTTGAAACACATTGAGATCAAATACTACTTTAGTCGAGATAAAGTCCAGGAAGGAGAAGTGAAGCTCCAGTATATCCCCACAGATGAGCAAACAAAAAATATCTTGACAAAGCCTATGTCCAAAATAAAGTTTGCATACTTACGAGACAAATTGGGGATCGTGGAAATAACTCCCTTAGCTGAAAGGGAAGAGATGGCTCTCCAGGTTGGGAGGGAGCTCTGACATATCATTGATTTATGGATAGTCATTTTTCAGCCTTGAAAAATGGTCGAGGATGGACAGTTTCTTTCCAGTTCGGGAAGTGGTTTGAGATTTCTGACGGACAGGAATTTTCCAGTTCGGAAAATGGTCCAGATCGAACGGTCATTTTCGTAATGAAAATGGTTCGATGGATTGTTGATGTAGCATAGACAACGATTCCCCTTGTGGCCAGTGTGGGGCAATGGTCTAGGATAGTCTTTCTTCTTGACAGTCACTCTCAGTAGTGGTCAAGAAGACTGGTCTACCTCGCCGAACAGTCATTCTTTTGAAGCTCACAGTTGTGAGCAGTTTCGAAGAATGGTCTGTTTTGGAGGTTGGTGCAGGATTGTCATTTCCTTAGGAAATGGTCCGGACAGTCATTCCCTAGGGCAGATTCATTTTCTCTAGGTTGCACTTTGTTTAGTGCCGAAGAAATGGCCCAGATAGGTGAATGGTCCAGGTTCAACAATCAAGGACAAGCATTCCCTAGGGCAGACTCATTCTCTCCAAGTTGCACTTTGTTTAGTGCCGGAGGAATGGCCCAGATAAGTGAATGGTCTAGGCTCAGAAATCAGAACAGTTATTCTTCTATGCTTGAGAAGAATAGTCCAGATAGCCCATCATTGATGTTTTACTCTCTGAGGGCAGATACTCTTTCAGATCTCACAGATGTGAGTGGAATAATGGCCCAGATGACTCAGTTATATCATGATATTGTTTCTGTGCAGGTTGATATCAGATGATATGATTGGTATGAAGACTGTATGTCTCTAGACTGTAGAGGTATGCTACTATGGTGGATATGTTCCACTGGTTGTGACTATGTCACGGATTGAGTAATTGTGTACTATTATGGATAGACACAGTTGTGCTCTATCAGTTGACATTGTACTAGTTGTCATGAAGATTATCCAGTTGGATAATCATGACAGTGCTCGTGATTTGATTAGCCTATGTGGCTATAATGATGCTACCGATTGAATGGTTTGTTTGTGCTTAAGACCATTATTTGTTATACCTCCCTAGCTAGGAGGGAGTGTTGATATTATGGTAGTTGTGGGAGGTATTAACCTCCATTTGTGACCTTTGACAAGATTAGAATATTCTGGAAGCAAGAAAAGATTTGGATATAACCCTAGAAGAGAAGTCGGCTAAAGGAAATATTAAATACTAAGTAATTAGCACCCAGAATGAGAAGTCGGCCCAAGAAGTCTGGCAGAAGCAGTATAAATATAGGAGGGCAGTCTTCATTTTAGCCAGAATTCTCATAACTGCAAAAGTACACTTGTGCACACTGCAGAAGGCCAGTTTGTGCGCAAGTCTTGGGAGCAGCTGCTGCCGGCAGTTCTGCAATCTGCATTTTCGGTTTTTCTGGGTTGGACTCTCTGATCAGTTTTGGTTATCTTTGCTTGGTGCATTAGCCTTGGTTGGTTATTGATTTGTTGCCGGAAATTCTTCTCTCTGTCAAGGTCAAGGTGCTCAGGGGTGGCATTAGTGCCTATGGTTGGGTGACAATATTGCTATATTGTCTATGGTTAAACGAGCACATCCAATATTCTAACAACAGCTACTACAATGTCATCCAATAGATCACAATTGCTGCCAAGTAGTACACAACTATTGTCCAGTGACACACAGTCACTGCCAGTGGAACACATCCACTGTAGTAGCACACAACTACTGTCCAGAGACACACAGTCTTCGCCAGTGATACACAACCACCGAAGTAGCACACAACTACTGTCTGGAGTCACACAGCCTCCGCCAGTGGAATGCATCCACCGGAGTAGCACACAGCTACTGTCTGAAGTCACACAGCCTCCCCCAGTGGAACACATCCACCGAAGTAGCACACAGCTACTGTCCGGAGTCACACAACCTCCGCCAGTGGAACACATCCACCGAAGTAGCACACAACTACTGTCCGGAGTCACACAGCCTCCACTAGTGGAACACATCCACCGAAGTAGCACACAGCTATTGTCCGGAGTCTTACAACTATGTGTGAGATGTTTCTTCTCTCAGCAGGTCTGACAGTGCATTACCCCCTCAGTCACCTCACGTGATTGATACAGGGATCCCTTAGCCAGAGGGGTTAGCCGGCATGAGAAGAAACAACACACCTCCCTCTCAATGAGAGTGGACATTTGGCAACACTCCAAGCTTGTCCCTGAAGTACTCATACTTCACTCTTGACAAGGGCTTGGTGAGGATGTCCGCTATCTGCTCGTCCATGGATATGTACTGGAGCTCCACAACTCCTCTCTGCACCATGTCCCAGATGTAATGATATTTGATCTCTATAAGCTTAGATCTGTCATGGAATACAGGGTTCTCGATAAGCTTCGCGCAACTTTGATCGTCACAATGTATCAAAGTTGGCTCCAATTCTAGATCAAATATCTCAGCTAGCAACTTCCGGAGCCATACTGCTTCATGGCTTGCCATGCTTGCTGCGATATACTTTGCTTCTGATGTATTGAGTGCCATTGATGTCTGCTTCGTGCTCAACCATGAGATCATGCTTGATCCCAAACTAAAACAACATTTAGAAGTACTCTTCCGATCCACTACACTCCCTGCCCAGTCAGAATCTGTATATCCCTGGAACTTCACATCTCCACTTGAGACATATCTCAATCCATATCCAACCGTACCACGAAGGTACCTCAACATATGCTTTGCTACCATCCAATGTACATGTCTAGGTTCAACCATGTGTTGACTCAAGGTATTCATTGCAAAGCATATGTTTGGCCTGGTGTTAACCGGGTACATCAAGGATCCAATCAATTGTTTGTACATCGTGGGATCCACCAAATCTAAAGATTTGTCGTCATAGGTGTGGTCATGGGCTTGCAATCCATCATCTCGAATTTCTTTAGGATCTCAACAGTATATTTTCCTTGGTTAAGGAAAATCTCATCTAATCTCTACCACACTTCCAATCCCAACAAGTAATGCATCAAACCTAGATCCTTCATCTCGAACTATGAAGCGAGCTCCCTCTTACACCCATCAATGAGCTTCTCGTCCCCTGTTAGAAACAGGTCATCTACATATATAACCAAGATCAATGGGCATCCATCCTCAACCTTATAGTAAAGGTTAGGATCTGCCTCACTCTTGGTAAATGCCAATCTCATCAAATATCCATCTATCCCGGCATACCATGCCCTGGGTGCTTGCTTCAGCCTGTACAAGGCCTTCTTCAGTCTGCACACATGGGATTCCTTCCCATGGATCACGAAGCCTTGTGGTTGTTCTATGTACACTTCTTCCTCTATTACACCATTCAAGAAAGCAGTCTCGACGTCCATCTGGTGTAATTTCCATCCCATTGCGGAAGCAATCGCAATGATTGATCTAATGAAAGTGTATTTTTCTACAGGAGCAAAGGTTCCGTCATAGTCTTCTCCCTCTTTCTGAGAGAACCCTCTAGCCACAAACCTTGCCTTGTACTTCTCTATGCTGTCGTTTGCAACATGCTTGATCTTGTAGATCCATTTGGAAGTCACAACCGACTTCCCTTCTGGTCTCGAAATGACCTCCCATACATCATTCTTCATGATGGACTGATACTCCTCCATCATGGCATCCTTCCATTCTGGCTTCTCAGCAGCTTCTTCAAAAGTGGAAAGTTTTGAATCAATGATTTTGCTCATTCGTGCAACATAGCTGGAAAACTTATGTGGTCTCTTGCTCTCTCTAAAGGAGCCTTTGGGAGCAACATGTCCTTCAGCTTCCTGCAAGGTGTTCCGAAGCCAAGTTGGTCTCTTCCTAGTAGCCACAGCTTCTTCAGGTAGATCTACAGGTCTTTCTGACTCTACCATATCATTCTAAACTTCTGGGATGGTTTCTTCAGGTGTAGAGTCTACCATCACTGCATCTTTGGGAGCCTCTTGCTCTATTCGGTCCTCATATATGTGAGATTCCCATGATCTTTCGAAGGCTTCATCTTCATCAAATGTTACATCCCAGCTGATCTCGATCTGTCTCTGCCCTGGAATGTAAATTCTATAGGCCTTCGAAGTCTCACTGTATCCAACGAATGTTCCCTTCTTTCCTGAAGGTTCCAATTTCATTCTCTTTTCCTTAGGAACATGTATAAACACTAGACAACCAAAGATCCTCAAGTGACTGACTTCTGGCTTCTTTCCGGTGAACACATGTTCAGGTGTCATGTTCCCCAATATCTTATGAGGGCTTTTGTTCTGCACGTATACAGTCGTATTGGATGCTTCTACCCATAAGTGCATGGGTAGGCACTGGTCATGTATCATCGCTTTTGTTGCTTCTATGATGGATCTGTTCTTTCTTTCTGCAACCCCATTCTGTTGGGGGTTGTAGGGAGTTTTAAGCTCCCTCTTAATCCCTACTTCTTGGCAAAAGTCTTTAAACTCCTTTGAGGTGTACTCACCTCCATTGTCAGATCTCAAAACTTTTAATCTTCCTCTCAGAGAGATTCTCAACTAAAGCCTTGAACTCTTGAAACTTGTTAAGGACTTCATCTTTTGTTTTCAAGAAGTAGATCCATGTCTTCTTGGAATAGTTGTCTATGAACAACACATAGTATACAAAGTTGCCAAGTGATGGAACCGTCATCTGTCCACATACATCGAAGTGTATGATGTCCAAAATACCTTTGGATCTGCTATCACTGCTTGTAAAGCTTTCCTTGACATTCTTGCCAAGTGCATAACCTTTGCATACTTCGTCATGGTCTATCTGAAATTTTGGTAGACCTGTAACCATTTTGCTCAAAACTAGTAATGATTTATAGTTCAAGTGGGCAAGCCTTCGATGCCATAGTTCACTAGAACTAACACTATTGTGTACAAGGGCTTGTTCTTGGTGTCCATTCAACTTATACAGTCCTCCCTCTCGGACACCAATCACAGTGGCTTTATTTATGCTTGAATTCTTGGGCCATACGACTTGGCCATCCACAAAAGCTACTCTTAAGCCTTTATCTTCTAAAGCTTAAATAGATAGAAGATTCTTCTTTAAGCCTTGTACAAATAGTATATCTTTAATTGAAAGAGGGTTACCTGAATCAAGTTGTAAGGAGGCTTCTCCAACGCCCTTGATTGCATGCTTGGAATCGTCTCCAAGCACCACTTAAAGTAAAGAGTCCTTTTTTGTTAATTTTGATAGAGAGTTTCTTAATCTGGTCATATGCTTGGAAGCACCGCTATCTATGAGCCAAGTATCCCTTCCTTGAGTGATGGTTTTGATGAGTGCTAAAACGAATACAAATTCTTCATCCTTGGGTTTGTGTTCTTCAGCATCATCTGCATGTGCATGGGTCTTCTTTTCCTTCTCATGTTTGTGAGTGTTGAATTTTTAACAATTGCTCAAACACATGTAGTTTCTTTTCAATTTAGCATGAACTACTTCGCGAACTTTCCAAATAAGTCTGCAAGGAGCTTGCGAAGCCACACTACTTCGCAGACTGCCACACATAATGCAATGTACTCTGCTTCTACGGTACTCAAAGCCACATAAGTATGTTTCCTGCTGCACTAGGAAACCATGGAAAATCCCAAAGTAAAACAACAACCGGAGGTGCTCTTCCGGTCCACTGCGCTCCCTGCTCAATCTGCATCGACATATCCCTGCAATCTCATCTCTACACTGGAGGCATATCTCAGTCCATAACCAACTGTGCTTCGTAAATATCTCAACACATGCTTCGCTGCTATCCAGTGTGTCTGTCTCGACTGACTCATAAACTGACTGAGTACACTCGCTGCTTAGCATATATCAGGTCCAGTGTTAACTAGATACATCAATGATCCAATCAGTTGTCTGTAAAGATGAGGATCAATCTCGCCTAAATCGGAAGAAGTCTCGCTCAATTTCTTCATATCCATCACCATCAGTGTAGCCATGGGCTTGCAATCTGTCATCCCGAATTTCTTCAATATATCCACTGTGTATTTCCCCTGACTCAGGAGAATCTCAACAGTCCTCCGCCATACTTCTAGTCCCAAGAAGTAGTGCATCATACCAAGGTCCTTCATCTCGAATTCAAAAGCCAATGCATGCTTGCATTTGACAATAAGGCTTTCTGAACCGGTGAGGAATAAGTCATCAACATATAGGACCAAAATAAGGCACTCGTCACCAACAATGTTGTAGTATAGGTTGGGATCAACAACACTCTTGTTGAAGCCCAAACTCAAGTATCCATCAATCTTCTCATACCAAGCACGAGGTGCCTGCTTTAGTCCATACAGAGATTTCTTCAACCTGCAGACATGAGAATCCTTCTCATGTATCACGAATCCATCTGGCTGATCAATGTAAACTTCTTCTTCAATTTCTCCATCGAGAAGGGTTGTCTTCACATCCATCTGATGTAGTCTCCAACCCATGGATGTTGCAAGGGCAATAATCGTACGGATGGAAGTGTATCTGGCAACAGAAGCAAATGTCTCCTCATAATCTATTCCCTCCACCTGAGAGAATCCTCTAGCCACAAATCTCGCTTTGTACTTCTCAACACTTCCATCAGTTGCATGTTTGATCTTATAGATCCACTTGGAAGTCACTATAGACTTCTCTTTCAGTCTGAGAACAATATCCCACACAACATTCTTCATGATGGACTGATATTTTTCAATCATGGCATCTTGCCAAACCTGCTGACCTGTTGCTTCTCCATGACAAGAAGGCTCAGTATCAATGATGTGGCTCATGGCTGAAACATAGCTCGAAAATCTATGTGGTCTCTTGCTCTCTCGGAATGTACCACAAGGAGCTGCATGTCCCTCTGCCTCCTGCAGAGTCTGTCGAGCCCATGCAGGCCTCTTCTGGCCTACTGTAATGTCTCTGGGAACCTCAACTGGAGCTATGGGATCAACTGAATCTACTGGATCACTAACTGTCTCCCTCTGAACTGCTAAAGGGGGAGAAGGTATTGTCTCTTCCTTCTTCTCGCTATCAATCTCCAACTGAGATTCTCTAGATCTTCGAAAGGCTATCTTTTCCTCAAAGGTGACATCTCTGCTAACCTCGATTTGTCTCTGACCAGGGATGTAGATCCGATATGCCTTCGAAGATTCATTGTACCCCACAAATGTACCCTTTCTGCCTAAAGGGTCTAGCTTGGTCCTCTTTTCTTTGGGTACATGAATGTATATTGGACACCCAAATATCCTGAAGTGTCCAACCTCAGGCTTCACTCCGAAGAAAGCTTCTTCAGGAGTCATGTTCTTCAGAATCTTATGAGGACTCCTATTTTGAACACAGTTGTCATGGATGCCTCTGCCCACAGAATCATAGCTAGATTCTGATCATGTATCATCGCTCTGGTTGCCTCAACAATGGATCTGTTCTTCCTCTCTGCGACCCCATTCCGATGAGGTTATTAGAAACGGTGTACTCCCTCTTGATCCCTGCCTCAATACAAAAATCTGGCCTCCCATACTAGGATAATAACCAAGATGGCCTCCCGTAGCGATAACAACCAAAATGGCCTCCTGTACTAGGGATAATAACCAACCAAAGAAAATTGAACTCCCGTACCAGGGATAATGGTCCAAGTCACGAGGGCTCCCATACCAGGGATAATACCCTTCATTATCAAATGCAAACTACTATAGAGTAATGATGAAATCAAATAAGGAATGTAGTACAAAACTTACCTTAGTCTACAATCATGCTCAATCTTGCTTTTGGTCCTCTTGAGTGCAGTCTACCTATAGACGATCAAACTGAGGTAAATCTGCTCTTCCACTGATACTTTGAATGAATGGTCCCCAATGGCTTGGAAGAGCATTGAAAGTAATCATCACAAGTTCTCTATCTGTTATGGTTTCTCCAATGGCACCTAACTGATCTCTGATCTCTGAAATCTTCATGAAGAAGATAGCAGTGGTGTCATTGAGTAAAACATTATCTTCCTAGCTTTGACGTCATCTATCTTCCATTTAGCCTTCTTTTCATCGGTTGTTGTTGCTAGTAGAGTTCCGTCTATCAATTTCAATAGGTCACTCTCTTCTAGAGTGATGTGTAATCTTGACTTCCAAGAGTTGAAGTTGCTTGATCCATCAAGCCTATCTTCCACCAAAGTTTTGTTCCTCATGGCTTGCAGATTCTTCACAAACCCTAACGGCTAGGCTAGAAACCCTAGCTGTAGAAAACCTAGCGGGTAGGCTAGGCTAGAAACCCTAGGTTTCGTTGGACTTATGACTGCCAACAAGAAGCCTTGGAGAGTCAAAAGAACCCCAGCAAGCTGCAAAAATTCCCCAACGACCTGCAGAAACCCTAGAAGTCGAAATCTGCAGAAACCCTAGGGACGAAAATTTGAACTTCTTCAATTTTCAATCTAAGAGTTGCAGGTGATGAGTTGAACTAGGTCGTACCTTCCTGTGAAGAATTTAGGCCCAACGCTCAAGGGAAAGTTCTAAAACTAGCTTGACAAGGTAAGGGTAAGGGTCGTTTTGCAGTTGCAGCAAGAAGGTGACGGCTAGCTTGGAAGGTGTTCGAGTAGCTTGTGCAATGGCTCTTTCAAGAACACTGCTCCGATACCATGTTGAATTTTTAACAATTGCTCAAGTACATGTAGTTTCTTTTCAATTTAGCATGAACTTGAATCATAAACAATGCAGCAACACAATAGCTGCAGTAACCAAGATCACAAGAATAACCATGCACAAGACACAAGAAGTTATCCTAGGAAAACCCTTCTCAACCAAGGGAAAAACCCAACAACCCTTTATTATATTGCCAAGAGAAGAAACTTCACACCATAAACCCTAGCGCACACAAGAGGGTGCTCTATGACCAAGAAAGATAGCGCATAACAAGAAGTGCGTACTAAATTTCAGATCTCCACAATGTGTTATGAGAGAATGAGATATGATCCACAATGGGGATGTATCT
>WSFP011361496.1:0-33102 GCA_009831015.1 Picea engelmannii
ATCAAACAACCACTTTGGAAGCACCTCTCCTTTCAAGGTATGGGTTAATTTTGATATTCCCATATTTGAAGGTCAGATAGATGCGGATGCCCTAGACAAATGGTTAAATTTGTTAGAAGGTTATTTCTCTATTCATAATTTTTCCGACAAGGAAAATATCACCTTCGCACTCTTTAAAGATCTTATCCATGTCAAACATTGGTGGGAAACTTACTGGGAGCAAAGTTCCACATAGGAGTTTGGAATATATGGGGCCGATCCCACTTGGGATTTTTTTGTGGATGTGGTAAAGGAATAGTATTACCTTGTTGGCAACTATCAGGACCAGTACATGAGATGGACCACATTGTGGTAAGAGAGGGGGAAAACAGTTCCAGATTTCAACAATGCCTTCCATACCTTGCACATCAAGCTGGGTATCAAAGACTCTGAACAACATTTGGTTCTGAAATACCGTGGGGCTCTACACAGATACATCCAAAATGAAATGGATTTTCAGACATCTCATCACTCAGTGTTGCTTATCGATATGCTATTAAAATTGAGAAGAAATTTAAGCACAAGAAAAACCGAGAGTTTGGATATACAAATCTGCAAAAACCAAAGTATGATAAAGATGACCCTAACAAACAGTCTCCTGAAAAATAGTCCAAGCCACAAGAAAAGAAGGGTCATGGGAAGACAAAGAAGGACACCGGAAAATGGTGTGATTTCCACAAAATCCCCTGGCACAACACCCATGAATGTCACTCAAAACATTCATTGGTGGCCGAGATCAAAGACAAGGAGTCGAACCCTGATTCAAAATCAGATTCTGAAAATATTGGTAAAAGACAGATCATCGATGTAGACCCCACTGTTATTGTCACGATTTCAACAATTTAACTGGAAGAACCAACAAATCCTAAAGAGGGGGTGTTAGGACTACAAGTCACTTTCAAATTGCATAGAAGGTAAGCCCAGTACCCATCATTTTATACAGTAAATGTAAATGAGTTTTAGGTGGGCAAATGGAGAAGACTCAATGATAATAATGTTCTAACTCAGAAATCTAGACTAGCATGCATAAGCAATTGAGGTATGGAATCAACTTCAATCAGTAAGTTGGAGTAAGGGTGAATAGAGGGAAAACTTTGGTGAGGAGAGTTTAGAGGTATGTTGTGGACATCAGGTCTTTCAACATCCTAAGGAGAAAAAACTTAAACACAAGATTCTCTTGAATTCAAATCTAAAAGAAACTAATAGAAATTATAACAACACTATAATCAAGCATTCATCATAATACAATTACAACAATTCATGTGAATCAGTCATTCATGAACTCTCTCATTATCAGAGGAAAATAAGATGGGGTAAGAAAGATGACTTAGATTAATCAAGAACTCTCAAATCAAGTACATAACTAGAGAACCAGTGTTCTTCATAAAAAAGAATTACAATAGAAGGGAGACTAGCTCCACCATTCGACCATAACAAAATATCAATACTGCCTATATATAATAAAAATGTTGCAACCACCAGGAATGTTATCAGACCCCTGCATTCAAAGTTTCCATTCGACGCCTACTTTTTCATCCTATACAGGCCTACTCATGTCAGATGCGAGCCAGGTGTAGTTATGTGCTTTATAGGAAAATATGTCCATAATGAATCTTCGGATTGACAATCTCCCCCCATGGACATTCTCAGTATGATTTCCATTTATGGGGCGAGATGAGGTCTCAACCGCCGCCCCCTTTTCAATAAATACCTTCATCAGGATCAGGAAGAGGCATGACACCCATGAATGTTCCAAGCAGTGCCAATGACTTCTTCAGGCCAATCTTGACGCCTCGAGGCTCTGTAGATATTCTTCTGTGACCATTACGAGTGTTGCATATGGTAGGATGATAGTGTATGCACTTTAGACAATTCTGTAGTGCCATAGCGCTATGGATTTGATGTGTTATGATGTGGTGAGAGAAAAAATGCGTTGAGGTGGGGTGGTGGAGACTGGCAATGGAAAATGTGTTGAGAGGTGAGAGGAGGTGTCAAGAAGAAGGAGATGAGGTGTAAGGGAGAGTGAGGATGTATAGGTGATGTGGAAAGAGAAAGGAGGTATGGTGGCAGGGTGGAGTGTGATTGGAATAAGGGTCGAGAGGTGATAGGTTGTATCGAGGAAAGGGAGATGTGATAGGCGAGGAGAGGGTGAGTGGAGGACATGTGTGAGCGGGAGTGTGGGCGGACATGTGAGTGGAGGAAAAGCATAGGAGGGAGAGCGACAAGTATGAGTGAGTGGTTAGCGGTTTATCTCGGAGGGGGGGGGGGAGGGGGGGTCTAAGTTGACAAGGAGGAGCCATGTTAGTGGGGGGACCACACCCAAAAACCACTAACTCGGACCCCCCCCCTCGTTAAAGAAAGAAGGTCGGGGGGTTTCCAATATGGGTCGAAGACCGTAGATCTAAGCGCACTATGCTCAACTGCCTAGATCTATGTCTGCCATGCTCAGTCACCTAGATCTATGCCTGCTTTAGTCACAATACGCCAAAAGATGAAATTAAACCCCCCCCTGACTTAGGATAAATCCAACAAAGTGGGTTTTTAACACTTCTTCTTTCATTTTCCCACCAAGGGGTCAAAAACACACCCTTTGACTGGATTTTGAGGGTGCTTGAGATGTTCAGACTTCAACGTTTTTATTCTTCCTGTGATCATCATGGGAAGAATGCCACATGATATACACCATAATCTCAATCACTATTTGATTCATATGAAGCAGGTGGCAATTCATGTGTTAACATATAGGCTCCATGGGGGATAGAAACCTCCTTGTGAGGCTCTAAGAACTCCTTGTGCAGTTTCAATGTCTTAGTGTTGGGTTGTGGAGTCACTTATAAAAACCAAAAATGAAATAAAAATGATATTTACAACGACATGGGAAGCCGCTCATGGCTTCAGTAAAAAACTTCTTCAAAAAATGCCCATTTACAGGGCTACCAAAAACTTCAACATCCTCCAAATCCTACAACTTGTAAGTGTTATTTGAAAAAACCTCAAAAAATTTAAGGGGCCAATCCATAAGTCCCCAAATTTACCATGCTTTCCTTTATCTTGTTTAGGTGCATCCCACTTGAGTAATAGATCTCCCAGCTGGAAATCCTCTTTCCTTAATTTTCTATCAAAATCTTGCTTGATCTTCTGTTGATGGTCATGGGCTTTCTCCAGTAGTTGCTACCTCATTTGCTGCACTTTTGTCAGTTGTTGTATTCTTCTGATCATATCATCAGGTTCCCCTTGGTAGTCTTGGAATAATTTTTCCACAGGCAAGGCAAGGTGAGAAGGAAACATGGCATCAATTCCATACACAAGCTGGAAAGGAGAGACACCAAGGGCTCTCTTTGTTGTCACTTTGTTAGCCCATAAAGAAAATTTAATCTTTTATTCCCATGCCTTCTTGTTGTCCTCTAATAGTATTTTGATGATATTATTAAGGACTCTACCAGTCCATTCCCTTGGGGATAGTAAGGAGTAGAGTGAATGAATGTGATTCCAAACTGTTCAAAAAACTTAATCAATGGTTCATCCTTGAAAGATGCAACATTATTAGTGACAATTATGTTTGGACAGCCAAATCTTGCCATAATATCCTCGAGAAAACTAATGATTACTTTGTGGGAAGAATTTCTTCTGGGGATGGCCTCTATCCACTTATTAAAGTAGTCTATGGCAGTAAATATCCACCTATGCTGACCACTTGAAGCAGGATTAATTTCCCCAATAAAATCTAGGCCCCACTGTTGAAAGGGCCCTGAATCTACCACAGGTTTTAGTGGAAAAGACTTGAGTTGCTTCTTTCTAGATAATTTCTGACACTTAATACAAGCCCTGATCTTTGCATAGACATTAGTAAAGAGCCTAGGCCAAAAATACCCAGCCCTGATAATTATATAGGCTATGGTTCTCCAGAAGTGATGTCTTCCACATAAACTATCATGAAAATCATATATAATCTTTTGGGCTTCCTATGGGTCTAGGCATTTCAACAACACTCCTAAAGGGTCTTTCCAATATAACACATGATCAATCAGACAATATTTAGTTGATTTGAGCTTCAAAGATCTTACCTTGTTTTTTTCCATGCCATCAGGAGGTTGTAACTTCTGTAGGAAAAATGTAATGTCTTTGTACCAAGTGCATCCTGCCAATGGGGGTATGACTTTAGGATCTTCATCAGACAACTCAACTTGTTGATTTTGTGAACAATTGTTGATGAAATTGACCCCTAAGGATTTATAATCAGATTCAGTCAGCAACCTAGCTAAAACTTGACCTTTAACCTATTTGGTAGGCTTTACTTCAAGATCAAATTCAAGAATTTTGGAAATCCACTTGCTCCTTCTTCCATCTATGTCAGGATGAATGAGGATCTCCTTCATAAAGGTTGAAGGGACATATGCGGTGACTTTCATATGTAGCACATAAACTCTGAAAGCTTTGAGAGCTTTAACCAAAGCATAGTCCTACTTTTCCATGATGTCATACTTTATTTCAGCATCTCTCAGTTCCCTACTGAAAAAGGAAATGGGTTTCTCTAAACCTTCAACATTTTTTTGGAATACAACAATTTATACTATGTCAAATGAAGCAAAAGAGAAAATCAGAAAATTCTTGGAGTAGTCGAGACTGATGAGCATGGGTGCTTCAGTCAAGGAATTCTTTATTTGGTCAAAAGAGTTACGATATTCAGAATTCCATTTGATTTCATTTCCTTTCCTCAACATGTTTGTGATAAACTTTACCAACTCAGCAAAATTTGAAACAAACCTTCTCATAAAATTAATTTTCCCCAAGAAAGACTGGAATTATTTATTGGATCTAGGGAGTGACAAAGTTTGGGCAGCTTCTACCTTGGTTGGATCAATCCTTACCCCCTCAGCTGACACAGCGTGCCCCAAAATTTTCCCCTCTTTCATGGAAAATAATGTCTTCTTTAGATTTAAAGACAGAACAAAATTTATGCATTTCAAAAATCCCCTTTTCAAATGGTTATGATGTTCTTCATCGGATTGTGAGAAAATTGTTATGTCATCCAAATATATGACCACAAACTTATCTTGTTCCCCAATAAATTCTATGTCCATGGCTCACTGAAAGGTTGCCCCTGGGTTCATCAGACCAAAGAGAATCTTAGTGTACATGAAGGTTCCCCAAGGGGTAGTGAAGGTTGTCTTCTCTCTATCTTAAGGCAAGACACAGATCTGATTGTAGCTAGAAAATTCATCAATCATGGACATCCTATATGCACCTGTTACCCTCTGTAATATGTGCTCCATATTTGGAAAGGGGTAATTGTCCTTATTAGAGCTTCTATTCAAGTTCTTGAAATCGACACAAAGTATGATTTCTGCATTCTTCTTTCTCACTGGGACCAAGTTGGCCACCCATTTAGAATACCTCAGAGGGATGATAATCTGGGAATATAAAATATTTTTCATCTCTTTCTCCATAATAGGTAGCAACATAGGATGTATTTGTTTCAATTTATTCCTAAATGGTTTGCCCCCTTCCTTCAATGGTATCTTATGCTCAATGGAACTTGTTTCATATGTTATAAGATCTTCATATGTCAAGGCAAACACATGAGAAAATTATTTTAATAGCTCTGCATATTTAGCCCTTTGTTCACTTGACAAGTTGCTTGACAACTTGACACATTTTGGGTCCTTCTCTATGCCAATATTGCACTTAGTTATATCAGCATCATCAGTTGAGCCTTTAAAATTTACTGCCACATAATTCCCATCAAAAAATCTTTCCAGAGGACTAGTCCCTTTGGAATGTGGTTGGTAGGAAACTGAACAATATGGTGATTAGCAATTTTATTTAAAAATACATCAACATGAGGGTTACTTTCAGAATCATGATCCTGATCAATTTGTAATGCAGAGAACTTATCAATAGACTCAAGAATTTTTTTTATCTCAATATCATCCTCAAACACCTTCTAATTCTTGACATTGTTAGGTATAGAGGATCTATATTTCACCTCTACATCATACTTGAGTTTAGGTGGTATTGGGACTCTGAAATGGCTTGTTGAGATAGCCAAAGAATCAACCATGGTATTTTCCTTTCTTGGAATAAAATAAATGTTGAAAGCTAAGAAGAAATTGTCAATTAGGTCCCACACCTCATTTCTATAAGTTCTAAGCCTAGGGTGTTTAGCTTGATAAATATTTTTGATATGATGAACAATTAGTTTTGCATCCCCAAATACTGATAGCTCTTGTAACCCCATGTCTTTTGGATCCCTTAAACCCCAAAAAAGATCTTCATACTCTACCACATTGTTGGTAGCTTCAAATTATGACTTGTAGGACAAAGGTATATTTTCTTTATAAGGTGAAACAAAGATCACTCTAGCACCAACACCCTCCTTAGAAGAGGCTCCATCAAAGAACATCTTCCAAACATAGGTAGTTGGAGGATGGATTTCACATGAAGTAATGGATTTATTTCTAATTTCAAGATGAGATTCAGGAGTGTTAGTGAGCTGCAATATCTTGGATCCCAAATCAATGTCAAGAGCGAAAATAGGAGGATTGGTGCAGTTTGCTTCATCACTAATGATGTAGGCCAACTGAGCTTCCCTGTAAATTCTTCTATGTTACTCCCCAAAGACATGAATGGTGTCATATGTGAGGTCCATATGCAAAGTTCCCCCAAGTATTTTTATCCAATATCTTGACAATAGCATGCTAAACTTGGTGGGAACATTAGCCACTACAATGTCCATGACCACACTTTTCATGGGAAACTGAAACAAGGTCACAACCAGATATTTGATGACCTTGATACACTTCACTTTTCTAGATTCAAAAGAATATAAGTCATGGTAGGCCTTTGTGATTTCCAATCCAAGTTCATCCATGACTATTTTGGGCATGAGATTCTGAGATGTCGCTAAGTCCAATAAACAGTTATGCAACACCTTATCATGTATGTCCAATGATGTATAGAAGGGAGGGGATGAATCATCTCTATATTCTATCAAGGGACCTAAGATGATTGTTGGCTTCTCATCTTGCAGATTTATTGAATCGGTGGAATTTGAGGAGGCTTTAGGCAACAACACTTTGGAAAGACATATTTTAAATTCTTCAATTTTTATCAGTTCAGAAAATGGTACAGGGATCTTGATTTTTTGGATCTCATTTTCAAAACTGAAGGAAGATGGAGATTTCATAATCTCCTTGACTTCTAGGGTAGGACTCTCAACCATAACTGGGGGACTTTGAGCATCTTTCTTCTTGCTGCCAATGGTCACGACCTTGGTAGAATTTTTTGTTTTTGTGGGCTGATTTGAAACATTAGTCTTTTCCTCTTTCTTTTTAGATCTCAGATTATATCTACTAGGATTTTCTTTTTCCTTCTCTCCCCCACCTAATTTATTTATTTGGTGATCCATCAAGGACTTCCCATATGCAGATTGGGTCAAGTGAGGGGATGGAGGGGTCTCTCCCAAGCAATGGATCTTAGGATCATTTTCTTCATCTTCTTCATATTTTTCATCTACAAGGTTGTTTTGTAAAGGGGTTTGGATCTTTTGGTCATCCCTTTCTATGCCTCTGGGATCTCTTGGAAGAATCTGAGAAACATTATTGAGTCTCCTAAAGTTACCTCTTTTATTATCATTTTATGTATTTCTATAGGTCTGTCTTGCTTCAATTTTTACCTTCTCCATCTCAATGGAAAGAGATTTTACTAATTTGGTAAGATCATCAACTTGAGGGTGGGAAGCAGAGGAACCAAAGGTCAAAGCTTTAGAACTCACCTTTCTTCTGTCTCTATCATCCTTAATCATAATCTTATCAACTTCCATGAGATTGGATTCTACTTCAATGGTTGCATCTTGCATATGAGCCAAGCAGGTAGCTCTTCTTTCTCTTAGCAGGAGGTAGAAATCAGGGTGAAAAGTACTAACATAGGTCATATTTGCAGAGGTTTTTGTAGGATTAATCTCAGTGGGAATGTTTTTATACATTTTATTAAACCTCTTTGATAAGTCAAAAAAAAATTCCCCCTCTTCTTTCTTTAGTGAGCCAAACTCTATAATATAGTACAGGAAATAGTTTTTATCCCCCCAATGTTTTAAGAAGGCTTCATCTAAGGCTTCAATCCCATCAATAGATCCAGGAGGAAAGGCCCTAAACCACTTTATAGCCTCACCATCAAGGCTATGAAAACAAATCCTCATCCATACATCTTCGTTCTCAATTACATGATTATCTATAAAACTATAAAAGGATTCAAGGTGTCCCTCTACAGTTATGTCTCCTTCACTTGTGAACTTGGGAAACTTTGTAAGGTATCCATCAGTTGGGAGAGCATTCATAGGTTGAGGAAGAATGAGAGAGGCGAACCTCATAGCTACTATATCTTCCATTCTATTTCTGTGGGGATTAGCACCTGCCATTGGGATGTGAACTGGAGGAGAACCCAGAGGGTGTGGACTTTGGACAGGTGAAACTGGGACCATGCTTCTGGGAGATAAAGATAAGGGGCTTGAGGGAACAAAGGTTTCTCCTTTTGTAGCTATAGCAATTCTAATAGGAGGAGTAGGAAAGTCTTGAGTAGGAGATTCTTCTAAGGTTCTTGGTCTAAACCACTTCATAACCTAGGGGGATAAAGGGGTGTCAAATATCTCTCCTTCCAGACCAAGAATAGGAGGGGATAAATTGGCAGGAAAAATCCCAAAATTTAAATTTCTCGAAACTCCAACAGTTTGTATAATAGGGGAATCAAAAACAGTTACTGGAGTTTGTAAAGAGGGATTATGAAAATTATGAGTAAAACTTGGTACAATAGTGGAGGTACATTTTGATTGGTCTTTCCCTTTCTAATAATTTCCTCTGGATCATCTTCAAGCATTGCTAGAGACAATAGTGGAGTGGACCTCATATGTCTCCCTTTAGAAGATAGAATTGAAACAGTGGAGTCACCAGGTGCAAGTTACAATATTCAATGGTACTGATATCTGATGCACCTTCTTAATCAGATCTTCTTTGTCATTCTATCCCAGGGAAAAGTCTTCAATTCATTCCCCGACAGCAGTGCCATAAATGTTATCACTAGAAGTCACCTTTCGATTGCATAGAAGGTAAACCCAGTACCCATCATTTTATACAATAAATGTAAATGCATTTTAGCTGGACAAATGGAGAAGACTCAATGATAATAATGTTCTAACTCAAAAATATGGACTAGCATGCATAAGCAATTGAGGTCTAGAATTAACTTCAGTCAGTAAGTTGGAGTAAGGGTGAATATAGGGAATACTTTGGTGAGGAGAGTGTAGAGGTATTTTGTGGACATCAGGTCTTCCAACAGACTAAGGAGGAAAAACTTAAACACAAGATCCTATGGAATTCAAATCTCAAAGAAACCGAAAGAAATTATAACATCACTATAATCAAACATTCATCATAATACAGTTACAAAAATTCATGTGAATAATTCATTCATGAAATTTCTCAGTATCAGATGAAAATAAGATGGGGTAAGAAAGTTGACTTAGATTAATCAAGAAGTCTCAAATCAAGTACATAACCAGAGAACCAGTTTTCTTCATCAAAAATAATTACAATAGCAGGGAGCCTAGCTCAACCATTCGACCATAACAAAATATCAAGAATGCATATATATACTAAAAATGTTACAACCACCAAGAATGTGGTTAGACCCCTGCATTCAAAGTTTCCATTCGACACCTACTCTGTCATCCTGTGCAGGCCTCCTCATGTCGTATGTGAGCCATACACAATTATGTGATTTATAGGAAAAACTGTACATAAGGAATCTTCGGATTGACAATCTCCCCCCACGACCATTCTCAGTATGCTTTCCATTTATGGGGCGAGACGAGGTCTCAATTGTCACTCCCTTTTCAATAAATACATTCATTGGGATCAGGAAGAGGCCTGACACCCATGAATGTTCCAGGAGGTGCCAACAAATTCTTCGGGCCAATCTTGATGCCTCGAGGATCTGCAAATCTTCTTTTGTGACCAATACGAGTGTTGCAGGTGGCAGGCTAATAACGTATGCACTTTATACAATTCTATAGTGCCATGGCACTATGGAATGTCTGTGTGATGATGTGGCTAGATAAAAAATGCACTGAGGCAGGGTGATGTGGAGCTGCAATGGAAAAGGCATTGAGAGGTGAGAGGAGGTGTTGGGAAGAAGGAGATTAGGTGTAAGGGAGAGTGAGGATGCACATGTGATGTGGCAAGGGGAAGGAGGTATGGTATCAGGGTGGAGTGTGAGTGGAACATGTGTCGAGAAGTGAGAGGTTGTATCGAGGATAGGGAGATGTGATAGGCGAGGAGAGGGTGAGTGGAGGACATGTGTGAGCAGGAGTGCGGGCGGATGTGTGAGTGGAGGATAGCCGTCGATGGGAGCGCAGGCGGTATGAGTGAGTGATTAATGGCTTAAATCAGATGGGGGGGAAGGCAGTAAGTGATAATAAGTGGGGGGGTCCGATTTGATGAAGAAGCACCACGTTAGTGGGGGGGGCATGCCTGAAAACCACTAACTTAGAGCCCCCCCTCTCTAAAGGTAGAGGGTCAGGGTGGGGGGGATATGATATGGGTCAATGACTATAGATATGAGTGCACTATGCTCAGCCGCCTAGATCTTTGTGTGCTTTAGTCATAACGCACCAAAACATGAAATTAACCCCCCCCTTACTTAGGATAAATCCAACAAAGTGGGTTTTTAACCCTTCTTCTTTCATTTTCTCACCAAGGGGTCGAAAACACACCCTTTGACTGGATATTGAGGGTGCTTGAGCTGTTCAGACCTCAACATTTTCATTCTTCCTATGGAAATCATGTGAAGAATGCCACATGATTTACACCATAATTCTCTTGAGGTTAAATCTCAATCACTTCTTGATTCCTATGAAGCAGGTGGCAATTCATGTGTTAACATATAGGCTCCATGAGGGATAGATACCTCCCTGTGAAGCTCTAAGAAATCCTTTTGCAGTTTTAGTGTCTTAGTGTTGGGTTGTGGAGTCACTTATAAAAACAAAAAACAAAATAAAAATGATATTTACGATGACATGGGAAGCCACTCATGGATTCAGTAAAAAAATTCTTCAGAAAATGCCCATCTACAGGGCTACCAAAAACTTCAGCATCCTCCAAATCCTGCAACTTGTAAGCGTTATTTGAAAAAACCTTAGAAACTTTGAAGGGGCCAATCCATAAGGCCTTAAATTTACCATGATTTCCTTTATCTTATTTAGGTGCATCCCACTTGAGTACTAGATCTCCCAGCTTGAAATCCTCTTTCCTTACTTTTTTGTCAAAATCCTGCTTGATATTTTGTTAATGGTCATGGGATTTGTCTAGTAGTTTCTCCCCTGTCTACTGCACTTCTGCCAACTATTGTATTCTTCTGATCATATCATCACATTCCCCTTGGTAGTCTTGGAATAATTTTTCCACAGGTAAGGAAATCTAAGAAGGAAATATGGCCTCAACTCCATACAGAAGCTGGAAAGGAGATACACCAAGGGCTCTCTTTGTTATCACTATGTTAGCCCATAAAGAAAATTTAATCTTTGAGTCCCATGCCTTCTTGTTGTCCTCTAACAGTATTTTGATGATATTAATAAGGCTCTTGTTAGAGGACTTTGCCATTCCATTCCCTTGGGGATAGTAAGAAGTAGAGTGAATCAATGTTATTCCAAACTATTCACAAAACTTAATCAATGGTTCATCCTTGAAAGCTGCAACATTATCAATGAAAATTTTGTTTGGACAGCCAAATCTTGCCATAATATCCTCAAGAAAAATAACTATTACTTTATGGGAAGCATCTTATGGGGATGGCCTCTATCCACTTAGTAAAGTAGTCTATGGTAGTCAATATCCACCTATGATGACCACTTGAAGCAGGATGAATTTCCCCAATAAAATATAGGCCCCACTACTGAAAGGGCCCTGAAGCTACCATAGACTTTAGTGGAAAAATCTTTCCAGAGTATTTCTGACACTTAATACAAGCCCTAATATTTGCATAGACATCAGTAAAGAGGCTAGGCCAAAAATACCCATCCTTGATAATTTTATAGGCTGTGGTTCTCCAGAAGTGATTCCCCCCACATAAACTATCATGAAAATCATATATAATATTTTGGGCAACCTGTGGGTCTAGGCATCTCAAAAACACTCCTAAAGGGTCTTTCCAATATAAGACCTGATCAATCAGACAATATTTAATTGATTTGATCTTCAAATCTCTTACCTTGCTTTTTTCCATGCCATCGGGAGTATGTAACTTCTATAGGAAAAATGTAATGTCTTTGTACCAAGTGCATCCTGCCAATGGGGGTATGACTTTAGGATCTTCATCAGACAACCCAACTTCTTAATTATCTAAACAATTGTTGATGAAATTGACCCCTAAGGCTTTATAATTAGATTTAGCCAGCAACCTAGCTAAACCTTGACCTTTAATGAATTTGGTAGGATTTACTTCAAGATTAAATTCAAGGATTTTTGAAATCCACTTGCTCCTTCCATCTATGTCAAGCAGAATGAGGATCTCCTTCACAGAGGTTGAAGGGACATATGCAATGACTTTCAAATGTAGCACATTAAATTTGAAAGCTTTGAGATCTTTAACCAAAGCATAGGACTACTTTTCCATGATGTCATACTTTATTTCAACATCTCTCAGTTCCCTATTGAAAAAGGAAATGGGCTTCTCTAACCCTTCATCATTTTTCTGCAATAAAACAACTGCTACTGTGTCAAATGAAGCAAAATAGAAAATCAGAAACAACTTGGAGTAGTCAGGACTGATGAGAACATGCTCTTCAGTCAAGGAATAATTTATTTGGTCAAAAGAGTTATGAGATTCAGAAGTCCATTTGATTTCATTTCCTTTCCTCAACATGGTTGTGATAAACTTTACCAACTCAGTAAAATTTGAAACAAACCTTCTCAGAAAATTAATTTTCCCCAAGAAAGACTAGACCTCTTTCTTGGATCTAGGGAGTGACAAATTTTGGATAGCTTCTACCCTGATTAGATCAATCCTTACCCCCTTAGCTGACACAACATGCCCCAAACGTTTCCCCTCTTTCATGGAAAGTAATGACTTCTTTGGATTTAATGACAGACCAAACTTTCTGCATTTCAAAAAGACCATTTTCAAATGGTCATGATGTTCTTCATTGGATTGTGAGAACACTGTTATGTCATCCAAATAGATGACCACAAATTTATCTTGTTCCCCTATAAATGCTATGTCCATGGCTCGGTGAAAGGTTTCCCCTGCATTCATAAGACCAAAGGGCATATTAGCGTACATGAAGGTTCAAAAAGGGGTAGTGAAGGTTGTCTTCTCTTTGTCTTTAGGAAATACATATATATGATTGTATCCAGAAAAGCCATCAATGATGGAAATTCTAGATGCACATGTTACCCTTTGTAATATGTGATCCATCTTTGACAAGGGGAAATTGTCCTTCTTAGAGATTTTGTTCAGGTTCCTGAAATCGACACAAAGTCTGACTTATCCATTCTTCTTTCTCACTAGGACCAAGTTGGCCACCCATTCAAAATATCTCAGAGGGATGATAATCTGGGCATCTAAAATATTTTTCACCTCTTTCTCCATGATAGGCAGCAACATAGGATTTATTTGTCTCAATCTCTGGCTAAATGGTCTGCCCCTTTCCTTCAATGGTATCTTATGCTCAATGACACTTGTGTCATATGTTCTGAGATCTTCATATGTCCAGGCAAACACATCAGCAAATTCATTTAACAACACTATGTATTCATCACTTTATTCCCTTGATAAGTTGCTTAACAACTTGACAAATTTTGGGCCCTTCTTTGTGCCAATATTGCAATTAGTTATATCAACATCATTAGTTGTGCCTTTAAACATTGAGAACCTTTTTCATTCACAAATGTGGGTGAAGGGAACCCTGCTTCATTTTATTTTTGATAGCAGAAGCCATAACAACCTCATCTCAGCAGAGGTTGTCAAACAATTGGGATTGTATACAACACCACACTCGTAGCCATACAACATTGGGTGGCTTCGCTAGGGACAAGATCTTTGTGTTAGCTAGTAGTGTCGATTGTCATATGGAATCAAACCCTTCAAACATAAGGTATTATGTGATGTTTCCCCACTGGATTTCTGTGATATTATCTTGGGCCAACGAAACATGTGGAAGTGTCATGATGTTTATGAGTCTTGACCTCGTAGTGTCATTGTTACTTTGGGGGTCATCTCTATAGAATACCAGAGGTAATTCCAACTATTGTCCCACCTAAACAGTGTTGCAAGGTAGTATAACATACTACAAAATTCAGCTTATTCATAGTCTATTCAAAGCGTGAATAAAAGAACACCACTGCAGCCTCAGTCCAAGCACCTCCTATACAACAAAAGTAGGTCAATAAGATTGCAGCAAAGTGTACCAATATAAGACTTGATCAATCAGACAATATTTAATTGATTTGAGCTTCAAATCTCTTACCTTGCTTTTTCCATGCCATCAGGAGGCTGTAACTTTTGTAGGAAAAAATTAATGTCTTTGTACCAAGTGCATCCTGCCAATGGGGGTATGAATTTAGGATCTTCATTAGACAACTCATCTTGCTTATTCTTTGAACAACTGTTGATGAAATTGACCCCCGAGGCTTTATAATTATATTAAGCCAGCAACCTACCTAAACCTTGACCTTTAACCAATTTGGTAGGCTTTACTTCAAGATCAAATTCAATGATTTTGGAAATCCACTTGATCCTTCTTCCATCTATGTCAGGTTCAATGAGGATATCCTTCACAGAGGTTGAAGGGACATATGCAATGAATTTCAAATGTAGCACATAAACTATGAAATTTTTGAGAGATTTAACCAAAGCATAGGCCTAATTTTCCATGATATCATACTTTATTTCAACATCTCTTAGTGCCCCACTGAAAAAGGAAATGGGTTTCTCTAACCCTTCAACATTTTTTTGCAATGAAACAGTTGCTATTGTGTCAAATGAAGCAAAAGAGAAAATCAAAATTTCCTTGGAGTAGTCAGGATTTATGTGCATGGGTGCTTCATTCAAGACCTTCTTTATTTGGTAAAAAGAGTTACGAGATTTAGAAATCCATTTGATTTCATTTCCTTTCCTCAACATGGTTGTGATAAACTTTACCAACTCAACAAAATTTGAACAAGCCTTCTCAGAAAATTAATTTTTCCCAAGAAAGACTGGACTTCTTTCTTGGATCTAGGGAGTGACAAAATTTGTATAGCTTCTACCTTGCTTGAATCAATCCTTACCCCTTCATCTGACACAACGTGCCCCAAAAGTTCCCCCTCTTTCATGTCAAATAATGACTTCTTTGGATTTAAAGAGAGACCAAACTTTCTGCATTTCAAAAAGAACCTTTTCAAATGGTCATGTTGTTCTTCATCAGATTGTGAGAACATTGTTATGTCATCCAAATAGATGACCACAAAATTATCATGTTCCCTAATAAATGCTATGTCCATGGCTCACTGAAAGGTTTCCCCTACATTCATAAGACCAAAGGGCATCTTATTTTACATGAAGGCTCCCAAGGGGTAGTAAAGGTTGTCTTATCTCTGTCTTCATGCAAGACATATATATTATTGTAGCTAGAAAATCCATCAATCATGGACATCCTAGATGCACCTGTTACAGTCTATAATATGTGCTCCATCTTTTTCAAGGGGTAATTGTCCTTCTTAGAGTTTTTGTTCAGGTTCCTGAAATCGACACAAAATCTGATTTCTCCATTCTTATTTCTTGTTGGGGCCACGTTGGCCACCCATTCAAAATACCTCAGAGGGATGATAATCTGGGCATCTAAAACATCTTTCACCTCTTTCTCCATAACAGGCAACAACGTAAGATTTATTTGTTTCAATCTCTGCCTAAATGGTTTTCCCCCTTCCTTCAATGGTATCTTATGCTTAATGAGACTTGTGTCATATGTTCTAAGATATTCATATGTCTAGGAAAACACATCAGGAAATTCTTTTAACAACTCTGAATATTCATCCCTTTGTTCCCTTGACAAGTTGTTTGACAACTTGACAAATTTTGAGTCCTTCTCTGTGCCAATATTGCAATCAGTTATATCAACATGATCAGTTGATCCTTTAAACTTTGAGCACATTTTTCATTCACATATGTGGGTGAAGGGGACTCTGATACATTTTATTGTTGATAGAGGAAGCCAAAAGAACCTCATCTCAACAGAGGTCGTCAAACAGTTGGGATTGTCGACAACACCACACCAATAGCCATACAACATCGGGTGGCTTCACCAGGGACGAGGTATTCATGTCAGCCAATAGTGTCAATTGTCATATGGCATCCAACCCTTCAAGGATGAGGTATTATGTGATGTTTCCCCACTATATGTCTGTGATGTTCTCTTGGGCCAGCCATATATGTGGAAGTGCCATGTTGTTTATGAGTCTCGACCTCGTAGTGTCATTGTTACTTTGGGGGGTCATCTCTATAGAATATCAGAGGTAATTCCAACTATTGTCCCACCTAAATAGTTTTGCAAGGTAGTATCTCATACTACAAAATTCATCTTATTCATAGTCTGTTCAAAGAATGAATAGAATAACACCATTGCAGCCTCAATCTAAGCACCTTCTATCCAATAGAAGCAGGTCGATAAGATTGTAGAAAAGTGTAAATATTCCTTCTGCGCACACATGCATCTCATGTATCCAGACTAGTTAAAAATTTCCAACCCTTCCAACCACATGTTTGTGACAACCTTCAACAAGCTAAACAACGCAACTTCTCCAATAAGGCAAGGAGCTCATTAAGATGCACATTCAACAAATGCTTTTCCCTCTCCCTCGAGGACTCAATGCAATGGATACCATTTCTTCTTAAGGAGAGAGGATTGATCTAGGTGGATATCAATACCCACCCACCTTTTCCAACTGAATCAAAATAGTTTTCTCAAAGTTTTGGTAATTTACTATTTTTAGTAGTTTTTAACTTCTGGGGCCATTTTGAGGGCCCAAATGAAGTTTTTTCAGGATCTAGGTTCTCAATGATCGAAAAAGGCTTTGATTAATCCCCCTAAATGAATATCCTTGAATATACCTTTCCAACGAGCTATCGTGCACCTAAAACAAAGATCGTATGCAAAAGTTAAGACCCCGGGAAGTTGATGTACTAACTTACCCAAACAGGGCCCACATGAATTTTTGCGCTTCATCTCCTAGGGTTAGGTTTTTGGATGTCTAGGGTTTTTTACATTCATATTTATTTAAAAAATTTCTTCAGAGCCTCATTGTATTCACATTCTTGTGAATGCGATTAGCTGTCACATATCTTCTCAGAGATAAGCTGCCACCATTCTAGCAAGTCTTTCACTCTGTATTTTTACAGTCTCTGTACATTTATTTCATTAATACATATCGTGTATTACTGTATATCTGTGTTTATGGTTGTATATATGATACAATTCTATTATATTACTAGATATATATGATATCTCTGAGCATTTCTTTATTATATCACCGCTCTCATTTAGTGCTGAAAATAATCTGGATCAGTGGTATCAGAGCAGGATGCTCTTGGTCATTTTTTTTTCAGTGCATGTCCGCGACAAACTCTAAGTGTATAAAGTTGGGTCTCGAGATTGTCTCTCTTGAATAAAATCTCTCTTGCATGCCCAAGAAACTCTCCATGGTGGAAGAAAAGAAAAATGATGGAGGAGACGATCCTATCAATATGTTTCTTAAGCAAGCTCTCACACGACAGAGGGATGAAATGATGGAGAATTTTTCCAACATCCTTCAACGTCTGCTGATAGAAACATACACACCTTCATCAAATATCCACTTTGGAAGCACCTCTCCTTTCAAGGTATGGGTTAATTTTGATATTCCCGTATTTGAAGGTCAGATAGATGTGGATGTCCCAGACAAATGGTTAAATCTATTAGAAGGTTATTTATTTGTTCATAATTTTTCTGACAAGGAAAATATCACCTTCGCACTCCTTAAATATCTCCCCCATGTCAAGCATTGGTGGGAAACTTACTAAGAACAAAGTTCCACAGAGGAGTCTAGAATATATGGGGCTGATCCCACTTGAGATTTTTTTGTGGATGTGGTAAAGGAATAGTATTACCCTATTGGAAACTATGAGGACCGGTACATGAGATAGACCACACTGTGGCAAGAGAGGGGACAAGTAGTTTTGGAGTTCACCAATGCCTTCCATACCTTTCCCACTAAGTTGGGTATCAAAGACTCTAAATGACATTTGGTTCTGAAATACCGTGGAGCTCTACACAGATAGATCCAAACTGAAATGCATTTTCTAGACATATCATCACTTGGTGTTCCTTATCAATATGTTGTTATAATAGAGAAGAAATTTAAGCACCAGAAGAAATGAGAGTTAGAGTCTGCAAATCTACAACAACCAAAGTATGATAAAGATGGACCTAACAAACAGTCTCTCGAAAACCAGTCCAAGCCACAGAAAAAGAAGGTTCATGGGAAGACAAAGAAGGACACTGAAAAATGGTGTGATTTCAGCAAAATCCCCTGGCACAATACCGATGAATGTTGCTCAAAATAGTCATTGGTGGCTAGGATAAAATACAAGGAGCTGAACCCTGATTCAAAATTTGATTATGAAAATACTGGTAAAAGACAAATCATCGACGTAGACCACACAACTATTGTCTCGACCGCAACAATTCAACCAGAAGAACCAAAAAATCTTGAAGAGGGGGAGCGTCTTTTTCATTCACATATGTGGGTGAAGGGGACCCCACTGCATTTTATTGTTAATAGCGGAAGCCAGAAGAACCTCATCTCAGCATAGGTCATCAACCAGTTGGGATTGTTGACAACGCCACACCCGCATCCATACAACATCAGGTGGCTTCGCCAGGGATGAGATCTTTGTGTCAGCCAACAGTGTCAATTTTCATACGACATCCAAATCTTCAAGGATGAGGTATTATGTGATGTTTCCCCACTGGATTTTTGTGATGTTCTCTTGGGTCAGCCATATATGTGGAAGCGCCATGTTTTTTATGAGTCTCGACCTCCTAGTGTCATTGTTACTTTGGGGGGTCATCTGTATAGAATATCAGAGGTAATTCCAACTATTGTCCCACCTAAGCAGTGTTTCAATATAGTATCTCATACTACAAAATTCATCTTATTCACAGTCTGTTCAAAGCATGAACAGAAGAACACCACTGCAGCCTCAGTCCAAGCACCTTCTATCCAACAGAAGTAGGTTGATAAGATTGTAGCAAAGTGTAAATATTCCTTCTACACACATTCATCTCATGTATCCAGACTGGTTAAAAATTTCCAACCCTTCCAGGGACATGTTCGTGACAACCTTCAACAAGATAAACAACGCAACTTATCCAACAAGGCAAGTAGCTCATCAAGATGTAGATTCAACAAATGATTTTCCCTCTCCCCTAGACACTCAAAGAAATGGATACCATTTCTTCCTAAGGAGTGAGGATTGATCTAGGTGGATATCAGTGGCCACCCACCTTTTCCAACTGGCTCAAAACAATTTTCTGACAGTTTTGGTAATTTACTATTTTTAGCAGTTTTTAACTTCCGGGGCCATTTTGAGGGCCTAAATGAAGGTTTGTCGGGATACAGGTTCACAATGATAATCAATGGCTCTAAACGACCCCCCTAAATTAATCTCCTTGACAATACCTTTCCAACGATCTATCATGTTCATAAAACGGAGATCGTATGCAAAAGTTATGACCCTAAGAAGTTGATGTACAAACTTACCCAAACGGGGCCCACATGAATTTTGGCGCTTCATCTCCTAGGGTTAGGTTTTTGGATGTCTAGGGTTTTTGACATTTTTGTTTATTGTAAAAATGCCTTCAAAGCCTCATTGTATTCATCTTCTTGTGAATGCGAGTAGCCCTCACATCTCTTCCTAGAGATAAGCTGCCACCATTTTAGCAAGTCTTTAACTCTGTATTTTTACAGTCTCTGTACATTTCCTTCATTAATAGAAATCGTGTATTACTATATCTCTATGTTTATGGTTGCATCTCTGAGACATTTATGTTATATTATTGGATATCCATGATATCTCTATGCATTTCTTTATTATATCTCCACTCTCATTTCATGCCGAAAATAATCCGGATCAGTGGTATCAGAGCAGGCTGCTCTTGATCATTTTTTTTCAGTGCATGTCCTCGATGAGGTTCGAGTATAGCAAGTTGGGTCTTGAGCTTGTCTCTCTTGAAGACGATCGCTCTTTCACACCTAAGAAATTTTCCATGGTGGAAGAAAAGAAAAATGACGGAGCAGACGATCTTATCAATCTGTTGCCTGAGAAAGCTTTCATGTGACAGAGGAACGAAATGATGGAGATTTTTTCACACATCCTTCAACGCCTACCGATAGCAACATGAGCATATTCATCAATAAACCACTTTGGAAGCACCTCTCCTTTCAAGGTACAGGTTAATTTTGATATTCCTGTATTTGAAGGTCAAATAGATATGGATGCCCTAGATAAATGGTTAAATCTGTTAGAAGGTTATTTCTCTATTCATAATTTTTTCGATAAGGAAAATATCACCTTCACCTTCCTTAAATATCTCCCCAATGTCAAACATTGGTGGGAAACTTACTGGAAGAAAATTTCCACAGAGGAGTCTGGAATATATGGGTTCGATCCCACTTGGGATTTTTTTTTGGATGTGGTAAATGAACATTATTACTCGATTGGAAGCTATGAGGACCAATACATGAGATGGACCACACTGTGGCAAGAGAGGGGCCAAGAAGTTTTGGAGTTCACCAATGCCTTCCATACCTTATGCACCAAGCTAGGTATCAAAGACTCTAAATGAAATTTGGTTATGAAACATTGTGGGGCTCTACATAGATACATCCAAACTGAAATGGATTTTCTAGACATCTCATCACTCAATGTTTCTTATCAATATTTTGTTAAAATAGAGAAGAAATTTAAGCACCAAAACAAACGAGATTTAGGTTCTGTAAATCCACAAAAACCAAAGTATGATAAAGACGGCCCTAACAAACAGTCTCCTGAAAACCAGTCCAAGCCACAAGAAAAGAAGGGTCACGGGAAGACAAAGAAGGACACAGGAAAATGGTGCGATTTCCAAAAAATCCCCTTTCACAACACCGATGAATGTCGCTCAAAACATTAATTGGTGGTCAAGATCATGACAAGGAGCCAAACCCTGATTCAGAATCTGATTTTGAAAATACTAGTAAAAGACAGATCATCGATGCAAACCCCACTGCTATTGTTGCGACTGCAACAATTCAATCAGAAGAACCAATAGATCATGAAGAGGGGGAGTGCCTTTTTCATTCACAGGTGTGGGTTAAGGGGACCCTAGTGAATATTTTTAATATACCAAATATAAAAAGTATGCAGAACAAAAATAAAATTCTAGAAATGGTAGAATAACAAAAATATAACCCGAACACTCACCACAATAGCACTGAAATGATATAAGAATAAAAACAAAAATAACACTTAGATTTTGAAAGCAATGTTCATGGGCCTCTTCGAGGGGGAAACCTCAAATTGAGCAGAGCTCTATTACAATAATATCCAATCTAGGGTTCTCATACCCTCGACTCATATTTATACTAAATATGTCTATCAAAAGAAGCATCTAGAGGAAGATCCTTCTAGAAGTAGAAGCTTCTATTAGGTCTTCTTACATTCGACTTATTCTATTTTATTGCAAGGACTTATTAATATTGACCTTTATTACATCCGAATATATTGTTCTACCTATGTGTGGTTTAGGACCCTAACATATCCTCCCCCTTAAAAATAGCCTTGTCCTCAAGGCTTGATATGTGGAAATTGCTGCAAAATGGTAGCTGGTTCCCAAGTGGCATCTGTTGGAGTTGTATCTTTCCACTGGACTAACACCTCCTTGACGATTCTTTGATGCAGATGAAACTCATGCTGGTCCAAAACTGCTTATGGTTATAGCCAAATGGATCCTTCTTCGACTAACTCGGGAAGGTTGGTTTGAATTTGGCACTTAGTTCTAATCACCTTCTTTAAGCATGAAACATGAAAAATAGGATGTAGCCTCGAATGAATGGGAAAAGATAATTGATAGGCCACTTGTCCCACATGCTTGAGAATGGTATAAGGACCATAAAATTTGGTCACTAGCTTATCACAATGCTTAGCCTTGAAGGAAGTTTTCTTGTAAGGTTGCAGTCGAAGAAACACCTGATCCCCTTCTGCAAATTGACATTTAGAGTGACCTGATCTACTTGTTGCTTCATGAGATTCTATGCCATGAACAAATTCTATTTGAGGGTATGGAGAATAGCGTCTCGAACTGTAACTGTTTGGTTAACCGCCTGGACCTTCGAGACACCATGTAAGTATGAGAGAACTGAAGGTGGATTTTGTCCATATACCGCTTCAAAAGGAGTCATGTGTGTAGTTTTATGGTATGAAGTGTTGTACCACCATTTAGCTAGGGGTAACCATTGAACCCATTGATTTCATTTTTCCAAGGAAAAACACCTCAAATATGTTTCCAAACACTTGTTGACAACTTTCATTTGACCATCAGTCTGGGGATGATAAGCTGTGCTGAGATGCAATTGGGTGTCATGTAGCTTGAACAGTTCTTGCCAAAAATTTCTTGTGAAAGTTGGGTCACGATCAGAAATAATATAGTGCAGCATGTTGTGAAGCTTGAAGACCTAATCCATGAAAATTTGAGCCACCGTGGATGCTATAAATGGGTGTTGAAGAGTGTAGAAATGAGCATACTTGGAAAGGATATCAACAACCACCATGATGATAGATTTATTTACCGATTTGGGTAAGCCAGTAATAAAATCCATAAAGACATCCTTCCAAATAGCAGGTGGAATCGGGAGCAGTTGTAGTGTTCCTAGAGATTTGATTGTTTCTCCCTTGTTGCATTGACATACATCACATTTAGTGACAAAATTACGAATTTTCTATTTCATACCATCCTAGAAAAAATAACGTTTGATCCTATCATAGGTTTTGGTGAACCCGGAGTGCCCCGTTGTGGATGTAGCATGAAGCTCATAAAGTACCATGGATTTAATCTTTGATTGTTTACTTAAATACAAGCTACCTTTGTATCAAAGCTCATCATGGAGCCAAGAGTACCTTGGGGAAGCTAGAGCATTGGCCTGCAATTTTTGGATCAGATGCAAAATTTTGGAATCTTGTAGCCATTCCTAACAAACGGCTTCGAGCCAATCTGGTACAATGAAGGAAAGAGAAAAAATGGATCCTTCATCTTCATATTTTTGGGAAAGTGCATCCACAACCACATTGTCTTTTCCTTTATTGTAAATGATCTCCTAATCATATCCAAAGAGCTTAGTCACCCATTTTTGTTGCTCCGGGGAGGAAATGCATTGTTTTAGAAAATACTTGAGGCTTTGATGGTCTGTCTGTATTTGGAAATGGTGCCCCAATAGATAAGGCCACCATAGATCAATGAAATGCATAATAGTCAACATTTCCTTTTCATAGATTGATTTGCCCAAATTTCTTTCAGATAGTTTCTTGCTCGTAAAGGCCAAAGGCCAACCCTCTTGCATAAGGACAACACCAATTCCTTTCCCTGAGGCATCACATTCCAAGACAAAGGTCTTTGTGAGATCAGGAAGGGCTAGGACTAGAGTGGTGCACATGGCCATCTTCAAGGCTTGAAAATCTTGAGTAGCTACTGGATTCCAAGTGCAAGATTTCATTTTTAGGAGAGCAATGAGAGGTGCTGCAATCTTTCCATAATTCTTAACAAACTTGTTATAATACCCTGTTAAGCCTAGAAATCCACGCAAGATTTTGAGAGTCTTTGGGTGAGGCCAGTCTTGAATAGCTTCAATTGTTTTAGGATCCACTCTGACACCATCCTTGCCAACCAGATGACCCAAGTGTTCTACTTATGAGGCACCAAAAGAAAATTTAGATTGTTTCAAGAAAATTTGGTGCTGAGAGAGTAGATGGAGAACTCGATCCACATGAGCAAGATGGTCTGTCTAGGTTTTTCTATAGATGAGGATATAATCAAAGAAAAATAAGAAAAAATTATGGATAAAAGGATGAAAGACATGATTCATGAGGCTTTGGAAGGTGGAGGGGGAATTACACAAGCCAAAGGGCATGACCAAAAACTCATAATGGCCCTCATGAGTTATAAAGGCAGTCCTGGGAATGTTTGCCTCTTTCATACGTATCTGGTGGTATCCTGAACGAAGATAAAGTTTAGTAAATAATTGGGCGCCACTCAATTCATCCAGGAAGTCATCAATGATAGGAATGAGAAATTTGTCGTTAATGGTATGTTTGTTGAGGGTATAGAAGTCAGGACACATTCACCAAGAACCTTCTTTCTTTAGGACCATGACCACAGGAGAAGAGTAGGGGCTTGTACTAGGGCGGATAACGCCTACATTAAGGAGTTCTTGGACCATTTTCTCAATTTCATTTTTTTGGGAAAAGGGGTGACGATACAAATGGATATTGGAAGGAAGGATTTCGAGTACAAGGGGAATGGAATGATCATGAACACCATGGGAAGGATGGAGTCCTTGGTGAGTTTAAAAGACCACTTGATGTTTATAAAGGATGGCTTCGAGGTCTTGCAGCACCGAGGTTGTCTCTGTTGGGAAATAACACCAGAATAACCTTTTTTGAGCATCTTTTCCATGCGATGGGAACTAATGATCTCAGGTGAACTGACGATGATGCCTTGGAACTTATATTGGTGGCCCTCCTGGTCGAATTGCATGGTTAATTCCTTAAAATCCATGAGAATGGGACCCAAAGTCCTTAGCCATTCTGCACCCAACATAATGTCACAACCACCCATTTTGATAGCAAACATATGAGATTTTAGGTGGTAGTCACCAATTTGGAGACACACATTTTCAAAACACCCTCCACATTTCATGGAGCCACCATTGGAAATCATGATTTGGAAATTATTGACGGCATGGATGTAGCAATTATTTTCTTGGGCAATGTAGCGATGAATAAAATTATGGGTGCTTCAACTATCAACCAGAATGATGACCTTCCGATGCTTGATGTAACTGATTAGCTTGAGGGTTTGGGGAGTGGAGAAGTCAGTGAGAGCATTGAGGAAAATGAGCGGTTCTACTTCGGGAGGGTCTGAAGGACGGGTTATGTTAGTGGTTTCAGGTGAGCCTGACACAAGGGGAGTTTCAACATCCTCTTCCAAAATATCCTCAGATATGGCCATAAAAATATTTTGTTCCTTACACTTGTGGCCCAAGAAATATTTGTCATCACAATTATAACAAAGGCCTTTGAGTTGGCATTCAGCCATTTCCACCCTGGTCAATTTTTGGATCTTTAGTGGAGTGGAGGGAGTAGTGGGATTTAGTGTTTTGGGGAGAGGGATAAAGGAGGGTTTTTAGTTTTGGGAAGATACAACTTGTTTTGCTTCTTTATCTCTTTTAGTATCCTCCACCCAACTTTGAGGCCGAGCCATGAGGACATGGGCCCGAATATCATCCTTGAGGCCACTGATAAAACACTCTCTAAAAAAGGCATCAGACATGCCCTCTGTCCGAAAAGCTAGGTGCTCAAAGGAAGCTATAAATTCTTCCATTATTCCTGATTGTTTCATCTTTGTCAAATGGCCCAAATGGTTGGTGTCAGTGTTAAAGCGTTCATAAATATTTGCTACAATGTGTGTCCAAGCAATATACCCTTGACGATAATTTTTTCTGCATTGCCACCATTGCCAACGTTCTTGATCTAGATGGAGAACACCATACTAGAGTTTGGCCAAGTCATTTGTAATGTCATATAAAGAGAAATAATTTTCCATTTGGGTTACCCAACAAATGGGGTTCGAGCCATCAAATTTGGTCACATCCACCCGCAGGAGGCGTAGGTCACATTGAAAGTGATGGTGCTGAAAGTTATGGGAATGAGAGGAATGTTCAACTTCAGTATGTAGAGGTGAGTTAGAGGAAGGGTTATTTATAGGGATATGAAGCTTGGTGCAGAGTGATGAAAAGACAAATTCAAGTTGGGTGGTCAGGTCTTCTTTGATTTCCTCCATTGAGGACTGCATGGTTGTATTGATGGCAACAACATTGGCACTGGGTTTTTTCACTTCTTGTTGGGTCTCGATGAGACTATATTGCAAGGTATTGAAGTGAGATTCCAAGTCTTGGTGATGGGTATGGGCCATGAGGACGAGGGAACTGAAAAGGGGCAGGTGGGGTCAAAAATTTTGCTGGAAAAAGATATGTATGAATGTGATAAGGGAGAAGAGATGAATCCAATGGAACAGGTCTCAAATAATGGAATACATCTCAATTTGTTTTTGTTTTTTTTTACACTAATGGAGTTATACTTTAGTTTGAATAATATTGCAATGATGAAATGCCCAAATGACTAACCAGGAAGAAATGTGTAGTGATTTGGCAACCCGAACACCGTTGCATGGCAATAGATCTTGTCTGTTTTTATTTGTTTATGTTTCTATCCCCAAGGGTTAGGTATTCAATGGTTTTACAGACAAGGGTTTGCCATGTGCTATAGCTCTTTGATATATGTGCGGATTCCAACAGTAGTACTTGGCCCAATATCTCAAGGCACTAACTAAGGAGGATAGATCGTACCCTTATCCATACTACCCAACTACCCAAGTACTAGAGAGTATCTTCTTGAGTCTTTTTCTCGGTGGAACTATAGCAGTCAGGCGGCCGATCGATTTATCTAAAGAGGGATTTAGGTAATCTAGGTCGATCCATACACAGGTGCTTCCTAATGCGCTACCACTCGAAGGGGTACCAACATGGGTTACAAGGGTGGCCAATAGATGTGCGCTTAAGTACCACTTGTATTTCCTGCTTGTAGGAATCCCTCAACCATGGGTTTATGCACATAACGATAGATCTTTGTGGCTTAAAGATGCCAAAATACGTCTCTACCCAGAAAATAAATTTAATCTCACACTTTCTGCTGAGGAAAGTACTCTGATACCACTTGTAATATACCAAATATAAAAAGCATGCAGAACAGAAATAAAATGCTAGAAATGGCAGACTAACAACAATATAACCAGAACAATCACCACAATAGTATTGAAATGATATAAGAATAAAAACAAAAATAACACTTTGATTCTGAAAGCAATGTCCACGGGCCTCTTCGAAGGGGCAACCTCAAGTTGAGAAGATCTCTATTACAATAATATCCAAGCTAGGGTTCTCATACCCTCAACTCCTATTTATACTAAATATGTCTATCAAAAGAAGCATCTAGAGGAAGATGCTTCTAGAAGTGGAAGCTTATATTAGGTCTTCTTACATTCAACTTATTCTATTTTATTGCAAGGCCTTATTAATATTGACCTTTATTACATCCAAATATATTTTTCTACCTATGTGCAGGTTATGACCAAAGTATGATAAAGACAACCCTAACAAACAATCTCTTGAAAACCAGTCCAAGCCACAGGAAAAGAAGGGTCATGGGAAGACAAAGAAGGACTCTGGAAAATGGTGCGATTTACACAAAATCCCCTCACACAACACCGATGAATGTCACTCAAAATAGTCATTGGTGGCCAAGATCATGACTAGGAGCCGAACCCTGATTCAGAATTTGATTATGAAAATACTGGTAAAAGACAAATCATTGACGTAGACCCCACTACTATTGTTGTGACTGCAACAATTCAACCAGAAGAACCAATAGATCATGAAGAGGAGGAGCACATTTTTCATTCACAGATGTGGGTAAAGGGGACCCACTGCATTTTATTGTTGATAGTGGAAGCCAGAAGAACCTCATCTCAGTAGAGGTCATCAAATAGTTGGGATTATCGACAACACCACACCCGTAGCCATACAACATTGGGTGGCTTCACCAAGGATGATATCTTAATGTCATCTAGCAGTGTTGATTGTCATACGACATCCAACCCTTCAAGGATGAGGTATTATGTGATGTTTCACCACTGGATGTTTGTGATGTTCTCTTGGGCCAACCATATATGTCGAAGCACCATGTTGTTTATGAGTCTCGACCCTGTAGTGTCATTGTTACTTTGTGGGGTCATATATACATAATACCATAAGTAATTCCAACTATTTTCCCACCTAAATAGTGTTTCAAGGTAGTATCTCATACTACAAAATTCAGCTTATTCACAGTCGGTTCAAAGCGTGAACAGAAGAACACCATTGCAACCTTAGTCCAAGCACAGTTTATCCAACAAAAGCAGGTCGATAAGATTGCAAGAAAGTGTAAAGATTCCTTCTGCACACATGCATCTCATGTATCCATACTATTTAAAAAGGTCCAACCCTTCCAGCCACATGTTCATGACAACCTTCAACAAGCTAAACAACACAACTTCTCCAACAAGGCAAGCAACTCATCAAGATGCAGATTCAACAAATGTTTTTCCCTCTCCCCAGGGCACTCAACACAATGGATACCATTGCTTCCTAAGGAGGGAGGATTTATCCAAGTGGATATCAATGGCTACCCACCTTTTCCACCTGGCTCAAAACAATTTTTTGGCAGTTTTGGTAATTTACTATTTTTAGCATTTTTTAACTTTCGGGGCCATTTTGAGGGCCTAAATGAACGTTTTTTGGAATCAAGGTTCTCAATGATAACCTAAGGCTCTGATTTATCCCCCTAAATGAATCTCCTCAGCGAAACCTTTTCAATGAGCTATAGTGCGCCAAAAACAGAGATCATATGCAAACGTTACAACCCCGAGAAGTTGATGTACTAACTTACCCAAACAAGGCCCACATGACTTTTGACGCTTTATCTCCTAGGGTTAGGTTTTTGGATGTCTAGGGTTTTTTACATTCATGTTTATTGTAAAAATTACTTCGGAGCCTCATTGTATTCATCTTCTTGCAAATGTGAGTAGTTGTCACGTCTCTTCTCAGAGATAAGCTGCCACCATTCTAGTGAGTCTTTCACTCTATATTTTTATAGCCTCTGTACATTTATTTCATTAATAGAAATTGTGTATTACTGTAAATCTATGTTTATGGTTGCATATCTGGTACATTTCTATTATATTATTGGATATCTGTGATATCTTTGTGCATTTATTTATTATATCTCCACTTTCATTTCGTGCCGAAAATAATTTGGATCAACTTGAAGTTGTTCAATGTATACTTCTTCCTCAATTGCTCCATTGAGAAAAGTTGTCTCTACATCCATATAATGTAGACTCCATCCCATGGAAGTATCAATAGACATAATGGCTCTAATAGAAGTATATCTTGCAACAAGAGAAAAGGTTTCGTCATAATATTCTCCCTCCTTCTGGGAGAATCCTCTAGATACGAACCTTGCCTTGTATTTGTGCATGCTTCCATATGATGCATGTTTGATATTATAGACCCATTTTGAGGTTACCACATATTTTTATTTAGGTCTAGGCACGATTTCCCATCTGTCATTTTTCATGATGGACTAGTGTTCTTATGTCATGGCTTCTTTCCATTGTTTCTTCTGAGTTGCTTCTTCAAATGTGGTGGGTTCTTCATTTACAAGCTTTGTCATACATGTTGCATAGCTCAAGAATCTCTTGGGATTTTTTCTTTCTCTGAAGGTTCCACTTGGGGATTTGAGTCTTTCTACTTCTTGTAGAGTAGCTTCAAGCTAGGATGGATGTTTTCTAGTTTTCGATACAATAACTAATTCAATAGGTTCACATGGTTGCATTAGATGATCAAGTTGTTCTAGTTATTCATTCTGACTTTCTGGAAGATAGGTGCTTTCTTCTTTAATCTCTTCATATGATTCTTCTTCTATGGATTCTTCTATAGATTTCTTGAAAGCCATATTATCATTGAAGGTCACATCTCTGCTGACTTCAACCTTATGTTGTTCTAGGATATAGATTCTGTAAGCTTTTGATGATTCACTGTATCCAACAAATATGCCCTTCTTTCCTGAGGGTTATAGTTTCTTCCTTTTGTCCTTGGGAATATGAATGTAAACAAGTCACCCAAGTATTCTTAAGTGTTCCACATTGGGTTTCTTTCTTGAGAAGGCTTCTTCTGGAGTCATATCCTTCAATATGTAGTGGGTACTTCTGTTCTAAACATATATTGTTGTCATGGCTGCTTCTCCCCATAAATATATGGAAAAACCTTGATCATTCATTAGTGCCTTCATGGTTTCCTCAATGGATATATTCTTTCTTTCTGCTACACCATTTTGTTGAGGATTATGAGGAATAGTTAACTCCCTCCTAATCCATGTTGGTTTGCAAAAATAAATAAATTCCTTGTGTATTCTCCTCAATTATCTATTCTCAAAGTCTTTTTTTCCTTTCTTGTGAGGTTTTCTATTTCTTCTTTGAATTCTTAAAACTTGCTGAAAACTTCATCCTTTGTCTCTAGGAGATATAACCAAGTATTTCTTGAGTAATCATTTATGAATATTACTTAATAAAGAGAACCTTCTAGATATTTGACTGGCATCGGACCGCAGACAGTTGAATGTATTAGATCTAGGATTTCCTTAGATGTATTATTGCTTCTTGAGCATGGCTTCTTAAAATTTTTGCCAAGAGCACGTCCTCTACAAATTCCTTCATGTGTACATTATAGTTCTGGTATTCCTTCAACCATCTTCTTGATGAAAGGTAATGCTTGATAGTTAAGATGGGAATACCTTCTATGCCAAAATTCACTGGGATTGACTTCATCATGTATAAGAGCTTCATCATTACGTTCTAGTAGTCTGTATAGTCTTCCTTCACGAGTTCCAATAACTCTCGCATTCTCTATGCTGGAGTCTCTAGACCAAGATAGTACTTCACCATATACAAAGGTTATTCTATTTCCTTTGTCTTCTAGGAAAGATATAGATAAAATATTATTTTATAAACTAGGTACATATCATTTCTCAAACAAACATTGTTGCATGTTTTCAATTTGATGGAGGCTTGATCAATTCCTTCAACTTGATAGGTGTTCTTATCTCCAAGCTCTACCTTGTAGGATGTATTCTTTTCATTTAGACTGGAGAGTTTGACTTGATCTCCTGTCATATGCCAAGAAGATCAACTGTCAATTATCCACATGTCATCTTTAAGAGTTCCTGTAAGAGCTTAATAGTGTAGATGATCTATCTTTTCATTCATGATTTATGTTGACTGACAGCTGGTCAAACTTTGACTTTGACTGGTCAAATGTTGACTTTAAACCAAAATCTCAACCTTGAAGTTTTTTCCTTCTGAGAGTGCCAACAGGTGCACTGGACTAAGGTGCACTAGAATATACTCTCCTTAATTAAGGTGTTCCATCATAAGGTGTTGGGTAAGAGGTTTTAGGGTTTGCAGCTGCACCTTCTAGTAACCCCGGCGGTAGTGCTTTAGTATCTGCACCTGCTAGAAATTCTAGTGGAAGTTCTCCATCGAGATTGATAATATTATGTCTTAGCTTCCTTCCAGTGGTTATATTGATTGAAGGAGGTGTGGGCCCATAACCTGTTAGAAAAATGGGTGTTCTTGTTTAACCATAGACAATATAGCAATATTCTCACCCAACCATAGGCACAAATTCCACCCCTGAGCACCTTAGGCTTGACAGAGAGAATAATTCCAGTAGAAAATAAATAGCCAACCAAGGATAATGCACCAATAAAATATAACCAAGACCGATCATAAAGTACAATCCATAAACACTGAAAATACAAGTTGCAGTAGTTGCATCTACAGCTACTCTCCAAACTTGTGCACCATTAATTTTCTGCAATTACGAGTAAGTGATTTCCAAATTAGCTCTGGTGTCTTGTATTTATATTTCTCCTCTTTATCTGTCTAGGCCGACTTCTCTTTCTGGAGGCTAAAAACTCAATATTAAATATTCTCTTTAGTTGACTTGTCTTCTAGGGTTATGTCCAAGGATTTTAGAGTTTCTCTTGCTTCCCAGAATATTCTAGTCTCATCAAAGGTTACAAGTGGAGGTTAATACCTCCCGCAGCTACCATAATATCAAAAAATAGAATTTCCCCTTTCCTTTGAAATCCAAGATTAGTTTCATTCATTGTAAAATAAATGGAAAATACACCTAATCAAATATTAGACTTTGCATTTCTCCAATTTTCTTTTAAAAAATACATGCATAGATATATCAACTACATTTGTTTCAAAGAAAATATTTTCTCATATGCATTATGGGGATTTGGAATCATCAAAAAATACATATTAACTATAGTATTTGGTTTTAAATGACCACGTACGATTCTATTTATAGTCTAAAAAAAACTATTCTTAATGTTGCTATCATGAAGAAACAAGTCATTGGTCAAGACTTCTATTTCTACTTTATATCAAAACCATAATCAAACAAAAATCCCTAATATTCTCTCCAAACATTGAGGAAAGCCTCATTTCTCAAGGGAAGGTAGGCAAAGGCTAACCCCTGTAAGCCATGGTAAACCCTAGAACAACAACCAACCTCAACAAATGAGAAAAAAAAAACAATTGTAATCAAAAGAAGATGAAATATTACCACACCTCCAAAGGCCTACTTTATCCCCCCATGGCTACATGACCTCACTTCTAAGTAGTGTTGAATTCCATCCTCCAAACCTACTTTATAACCCTATAGACTTGAAAGATCCTAAGAACCGAGTTGTGACCTATGAAAATTTCATTTGGAACACCTATCAAGAACCGATGTATGTTATCCTTTCCTTAACCATCACTCCAAGCAATGGAAACCCTTGACCCTATCCATAAATAATGGCAAGAAATCATGGGAATGGAAAATGGCACATTTTATGTGTTATGTCAAATAATGTGTGTGCTATGGGAAAATAATTTTATTTCTTTTTATTTTATTTGATTTTGTTTCTTTTCCCGGATTTAAATATTTTCATATTTCAATGAATTAATTTATAATTTCATTTTGGTAAGTAGGGTCTATAGGTCATGTGTAAAATGATGGTGATTTCCTTGATTCT